>OX155978.1:1986286-2036286 GCA_944548615.1 Micropterix aruncella
ACGGAGCTGCCATGGAATTCACCGACCGGAGTCGGGCCCATCATAATACTATTTTTTTTACACTTCTGGGGGGTGAGCAGTGGATTCCGGACTTACGAACCGGCTGTGGTAGGTTTAGGACAGCTGTCTTGCCACATGTGAGCGTTCACCTTGCCACCCATTCACTCCCCCTTCGAAGCCATAGAATTTGAGATGCGCAAATCGCAGTTTTAGATAATTTTTCTAAGAAAGAGTTGATTATTTTTCTGGAAAGGCCAAGATCTTTAAAGAGGTGAAATAGAGATTCAGCTGCAGGCCACGAGCGCCAACTTCCACCGCGTGAAGGTGAACAGTGAAGCCGTTCCGGGTTACGGCATTTGCAAGATCATGGTATTTATTTAATTTGTACTCGTGGTCTTTTGGGATATTTGATTCCCATGGAACAGTTAATTCTACGATAAGAGCCACCTTCCGAGATAGAGAGTAAAGAGTTATATCTGGACGGAGGGCTGTGCATCCGAGACTTTCAGGGAATTTATACTGCTTAGAGACCGAATCAACCTCCAGAATCCAATCTGTAGCTTTCTCGATTATTGAGAAAGGTTTTGTAGTTAAATGTTTTTTGCCTTTAGAGCCATCCCGCACAAACTGTATTGGGGGTTTGGAGGATACTGTCAAACCCTTGTTGGCACGAGCCACTGAGAGACTAATTACCTCGCGAATAACAGCGAGAACTTTGTCATGGCGGTAAGTGTACCGTCCTTGATCTAAGGCCACCTTGCAGCCAGCTAGAATGTGCCTAGCTGTGCAAGGGGTATATATATATATATATATATATATATATATATATATATATATATATATATATATATATATATATATATATATATATATATATATATATATATATATATATATATATATATATATATATATATATATATATATATATATATATATATATATATATAATATATATATATATATATATATATATATATATATATATATATATATATATATATATATATATATATATATATATATATATATATATATATATATATATATATATATATATATTTGATTGTAAATGTGTAAATTATTATTTTTTCAAATTGAAATTATGTTTATTACTAAATAAATGAAATGATAAAATAATGATAAGTGCCCTTTCATTTATTTTATCATTTCATTTATTTAGTAATAAACATAATTTCAATTTAAAATATATATATATATATATATATATATATATATATATATATATATATATATATATATATATATATATATATATATATATATATATATATATATATATATATATATATATATATATATATATATATATATATATATATATATATATATATATATATATATATATATATATATATATATATATATATATATATATATATATATATATATATATATATATATATTTATATATATATATATATATATATATATATATATATATATATATATATATATATATATATATATATATATATATATATATATATATATATATATATATATATATATATATATATATATATATATATATATATATATATATATATATATATATATATATATAGGTATATATATATATATATATATATATATATATATATATATATATATATATATATATATATATATATATATATATATATATATATATAAATATAGTTCAAGTTCAAGTTCAGTTTATTTTCAAAAATCTTTACAGATTGTAGAAACATATATACTCGAATATCGGAATTAAATTAAAAACCAAGTTATGCAATTACAAATTTAAAGAACTTACAGAAAATATAACAATCGATTAAGTCATAAATATTATTTATATGTTAGTTATAGTTATATTAAATCCAATTATGTGGCCAAATAAAATTCAAGAAAAAGTTCTTATAAAAAATAAATTTAAAAACCAAAAAAATAAAAAAGAAATAACAGGTAGTAATAATTGAAAGCATGAGAAATAACTTAAATTAATAGAATAAGAAATAAAATTAGTGTAATTTAACGATTAAAATTTAAATTAAAATATCATTTAAAAATATCAAATCACAATAATAATAATATTTAGTCGCATTCACTTAAAACAAATAAAATTAAAAAAAATATATATAAAATTTAAAAAAGGAATTACAATTTATAATCATTTCATTTAAAATCGTTACATTGTATGTTTCAAGTTTCAAGTTTAGTTTATCGTCTTCAAAACTTATAAATAGTTATTTATACATATTTAATTTTCGATTGTTCACAATACTTTCGTTAGCCGTTCGTGGTGAATTGTACGTATTCTTCATAGGTTTAAAAAATATTTTCTAAAAGAAACTTTTTTAAGGACTTTTTAAATATATTGTTATTTTTAATATCTTTAATATATGGAGGTAACATATAAAAAAAATAGGGACCGGAGTATTCCTTGACTTGTCTTCGCTATTATTAAATTTGCTTTAGGTAACATGTATTTTGATTTGTTTCTGGTGTTTATGTCATGAATATCGGTAATTTTTTTTTGATGGTCTCTTTTCTTGTGGAAATCCGTTAGTACATTTAAAAGGTACAATGAAATGAACGTTAGAATTTTCAGTCTTTTAAAGTGACTTCTGCAGGATTCGTCCCATTTCAAATGTGCTATAATGCGTATTGCTCTTTTTTGCAGTTTGAATAGAGGTTCTCTGTTAAATATACTATGAATCAAGGAAAATAATGAGAGATTAAAGAGCATTAATGCTGACCGTTCGTATATCAAACGAGAACTGAGCTTTTCAACACCATGTGTGGTTACCGTCCATTTCAATGGAATTTTAGTATTTATTCATTTAATACTAAAGAATTTGTTAAATGTATGTGAAGTTTTTTCTTGTAAACGACTTATTATGTACACAGTATGCCAGACAGTAGCGTATCTTAGAACGAAATTGCTACCTATATCACGAGTCCAAGGGCTCGCATATGGCCGCCACATGTATTCAGTATTCAGTATTCAGTATTCAATTTATCCATTCAGAATATACAATAAAAGCATGAATTATGAATTAAATCTAATTATCGCATATTAGAATTCGTCAGTTTATATGTAGATATAAAACCATTAAAACATAAATAATTATTCGACAATAGCGTTGAATAAAGTCGGCTTTACACGGCAGACAAATAAAATTTAAAAAAAAGATAGAGCTGAATCCATGTACATGAGTATACATATAAAATAGATAATTATTATAAGAATATTAATAGTCATCAAGCACTTTATACAAAAAATAATCACACAATAGGAAGTATCAAAACAAAATTGGAAATAACAACGTATGTATATGATCAGGTATGTTAAATTACACATTGTAATCTACATATTAAATATTAAATTCATAATATTATTATTAAACAATAAGAACTAAAATGAGGTACCTGCAAATTACATATTAATGTTATTCCCATTTGAAAGAATTGGCATGCTCAAAAAAATCACCCAGCTTATAGAAAGCATGTGTGGATTGCAGCTTTTGTTTAATTGATCTTTTAAACGCCTTTGTTTCCATCTTTCTTGTGGAGAGTGGTAGCTGGTTAAAGAGCTTATAGCTCAAATATCCAAAGGACTTTCGTGTCTGCGTAAGGCGTACTTTAGGCAGGATAACGTCAGAGCCGATGTCAAATGTTTTTAGAAATTCACCAACCTTCGCACTCGCGTAATGCTAACCAAAGGCGTTCGTCGAGACGTACCCCTTTGCTCACTTCCCTCGCACCGTTATATCCCCGCAATACCCTGTCGCTCGAGAGTGCTTGTATTGCTCTCTCGGTATACTGCGCTATGTGTCCTCTTATCGCAAAAAAACACTAAAATGTTCTAAAGTGTTCAAAAAATCACTAAAATTTAACAAAAACTAGCTGAAACCCCTCGAATTCGAAGTTCACTTTACTGACCGAAATAATAAGCCGACGAACTTGCTTAGACGTGAGCAAAGGGAACGTTATACGGCCTTGAACCTTGCTGTGGCGTACCAAAAAGCCTTGCAAACCTAATGATCAAAAACATATGTTTAGAACAATCCGTCAACCACTGGACCAACATGCCAAGGTTGAATCATTCCAAAGCGCTAATTAAGGCTTACGACCGTAAGACTGCCTGTGAGGCATTATCGCTAAATAGGAACAATCGACGCATACTATTGAGGGCGATCACGGGGCATTATGGCCTGAACAAACACATATACAACCTCAAGCTCTGGTACACGAAAATGTACAGGTTCTGCCAAGGGCCAGAGGAAAATTCCCTGCATCTTATGTGCGAGTGCGGCCCGCTGATGCGTAAAAGATACACCCACTTAGGTGGTCATTACCTCCAACCTGAAGAGGTAAACAATCTGGCGCCAAAAGCCTGTTGAGGTTCTTAAATGGCATGAAGCTAAGCGCAGAACTATAGTAGGTGGCGAACACAATAGTTTAGCAATGGTCGCAGTATTACAAGGCTCATAAAGACCTTAGAAAAGCCCCACACAACAAATAAAAAAATAAAAAAATACTGATCGTAATGTTTAAAAAATAAACAGAAACATGGTTATGTACAAATAATACTTGTTTTGATTAATTCGATTACGTTGCGGTGCCTTGCTCATTTGATCTACGATCAGGTATGTCACCAAAGTCTTGGAGAAAATGAACAGGAACAATTAAAGAGCGACGCGGATGTGACATAACGTGTAACAGAGAGTGAACAAAAAGATTCGCGCCAATTCAGCTAACTTCAGCAACTCTACTCTAAATGGCGGTGAAATGATTGAAATCTTTAGAAAGGGTCACGCGGTAATCCAGCAGCTGGCGCTATCACTTTTATTTTTCTCTTTTGAAGACTTTTTTATTTTTCGTTTTTGATGACATTTTTATTTTAATCCTTTGATGACACATCTACAGACCGAGAGCTTTTTTTAGGCACTTCAACTAAAGTTTTACACCTAGCCGTTCTTTCAATTTTGCGGTTACAGGTAAAACACGTTTCAAATTAATATATAGATCAGTTTGACGTTTTACCATAAAATGGCTTCAATACCTAAATTTCATTTCCCTTTCGGCAGTGCACCCTTCGGTTACGTAACGACCAAATTTGGTTGCACATCAGAACACTTTTAACTACGTAACAACCAATATTCTCGGCTTGCTTCCGGATCGCACAGTAATATTATATTCTAATTCGAACGCATCATAAAATCCATAACAAACATGTCATTATTACCATAAATACATAGACGGCCGCTATAATAATTTCGCGCGTCATTTCGCCGATATTTATGGTAAAATTCCATTGTCAAACATCATCATTTTTTTTTTCGAGAAATCATCAAAATTTTAATAATATCTACATGTTTTTGTACTCAAATAAGCAAAACGAAATATTGAATTTGATAGAGAATCTAATCACGATAGTATTTACAATTTCTAAAAATTCCGTTTTTACAATTCCGCAATTAAAAATTCAATTTCTACAATTCCGTATTTATCCGACAAGTACAAGTTAGAAATGCCGAGTTTTTTTCACTTTTTCGAATTTCTCATATTCATTCATAATTATGTAATGGTTTTTCAAAATGAGGTTTCAATATTCTATGTAAGAAATTTCAATGCGATCATTGCACAGTTATTATTTTTATTTTTGCTATAGAAGTTCCATAATTATAGTAGGTACTTTTTGTCGAGCGCGGCGATATTGCAAGAAATCTGCCATGAAGCGGTCTGCCATGAAATTATGCCGCTACCCGAAGGTTTAACCAATTTTTTAAATTTTATTTTACTTTTCCCTTCATCTATATTCCACATATAGGAAGATTGTGAAATTCTAAACAAAAAACTGTATAGCTCTGAAGAGACCGACTACAATCAGGGAGTGGGAGAGAGAAAGAGAGAGCATAGCTGTAAGGTATTTATTTCGCGTATCGCATATTTTGGCATTGAAAAATGAGCGAAATGGTGAGTAGAGTCGCCTGCATGGGTACATTTATGTATTTTGTCGCGGTATTATTTGCGCGACCGCCTCGCGAGATCGCTTCACCGAGAGCGCTGGAAAAATCCATTTTGTCCTGGCTCATGTCCAGACTTACTAGCGACGCGATACACACATAAATCCCACCGCACTGGCACGAAACAACGACAAAAATATCGGCATTTCCAAGTTTCGTAGCATTTTTAGCGCCACGGGCATCTATGGATGTGTCATACCTATACAGTTTACATATTTATTTTATTTATTTATTTAGGTACATAGGATTAGGTATACAGTTCATTCATAGATCATGTAATCTTATAATAATTATATAAATTATTTAATAATTAATATAGGGAGGTTTAACACATCTTACATGACCTTTACTGCCAATAGCACATCTAACTAGGCGATAATTTGGCCCGTCTCTAGATGTGCATATTTTTATGCAATTTTAAGAAATGAAGTTTTTTTTTTAAATAAATATATGCCTAGCTAGCTGCTAGCTCTCATAACATTCCCATTTAAGGCAATTATTACGTAATATTCACATTTAATGCCTTAATTTTGTATGACTTAAGATCATGTTTTCTAAGATCGCGACATATTTTATCTCTCAGTGGGTACTCTTATTTCATTACGTTGATTATAATTATTTTTACTTAATTTGATTCTTTAAATTTAAATATTTTTTATTATATTTTTATTATTATTATTTTTTAATTGATTTTATATTTGTAATTTAAATTTCTGATTTTTATATTTTGATCATTTTATTCGTTTTTTTATATTGCTAATTTGATCCTTATTAAATGTAGTTTATGAAGAACTCCTTGGATGCTTTTTATTTTTCTAGTTTTTATATATTTTTGTTATTGAATTGCTGATTTTCTACGTTTTCTCATTATTTCTGTTGTTTGTTTATTTTTCTAGTTTTTATTTCTTTGTTTTTGAATTTTTGAATTTCTATGTTTTTTTTTTCAATTATTAGTTTTTTATACACTTTTTTATAATTTTATGAGTAATTTGAAATGTAATTTTATTTCTAGAAATACCATTAGATATGTAATTTCTATACCCAGATCAGGTTTTTGAAAATAAATCATTCCTACTCTTATTCTTATTCTACTCGAGTGGATGACGTGACCGATTGTCATGGAAGTCAGCAAAACAACCATCGCCTATTTGCCATACTACGAGATGATTAAATCGTCGTTAAATGCAAATATTTAGGTTTATTTTATTTTCAAAAGGTGATACAATGAAGCTACGACCAATAATATTTATCAAAATGGCCCAAACCCGCCGGTGGCCGAGAAACGAAACGCACCGCCCGAGGCGTCGCAATGGAAGCCAAACGGGTTCGTCCGCCGACCAAGCATCAATTTTATGTAAATGTTATAACTGTTTAGGATGATATCAGCAATTGAACATTTGCCATTGAACGCTTCATCAGCAGCGACATTGGCCCTAACTATCAAATCGCACCCAATCCATCCCGGTTTTCGTTTAGTCATTCTGCGAAGTAAGTCTGTAGATTGTGTAGTCTGCAATAAATTCAGTCGGACCGACCGTGAGTAAAGCCGGGTTGACACGGTACGCGTGAGTGATCGGACTGAGCGCGATCGGTTACTACTCGGTCGGTACTCGGATCATGACAATGAGTTAACCGATTATTATTATTATTATTTGTTGATGAACTAGCAGCTTAACGCTGATGTGTTCATATCTAAAATATTCACTGGTGTTGCTATTTCCTTTTTTTTTTCTTTTATATATCATTTTTTAAATATATATCAAGCCAATTTTTGAATGCGTTTATGGTTGGTGCTTCGATAACTTCCTCGGGCAGTTTATTCCAGCTGTTCACGATTCTGTTTGTCAGGAAGTGCTTTCTTGCTTCAGTTAAAAAGCTTGTAACGTTGAGTTTCAGGCTGTGACCTCTTAAGCGATGGTTTGAATTGAACACAAACATGCTTTCCAACTCTGGGCAGTCGTAGTGTTGCCTCAGTATTTTGTATGTCTCTATGAGATCTCCTCTGTGTCTCCGTTGCTCCAGAGTTGTCAGTTTGAGGATTTTTAATCTATGTTCATAGGGTGTTTTTCTTAGTGTTTTAGGCAGTATATACTCGGACGTTGGCATTAACATTGATTATATAGGCTGTAAGATTGTATGTTATGTTATAGATCAAAGCCGCAGGAAAGTGTTGTCAACTACAACGGGCGAACCCCACATCCCAGGTAGGTATTGTCACGCCCAGGAAATCTAGAGTTGCATTTCCTCGCGTGAAAACTCTGTGGAAACACATTTCGATTTTACTCGATACAAATCGATATCGAAATAGGTTAGGTTAGATCGATACGTCAAACTTCTTGACAGCTGACAGCTCTATTTTTCCTCTTTTGTTAAAGCCATGAGAACAAACATTTTGCACCAAATTGCTGATCGCGTAAATGCCAATCCGAAATTGTCTTTGATAAGTAGTTTTCATATTTAAGGAAATAAAACAAATAAAATTATTATTAAAGTAGAAAATTAACATTTAATACGCTGGTAAACAGAAATAAATCTAGGAATTATCCCACATAATTCAATAAATTGATATTTTTATTGGAGTCAAATTATCTATGGTTTGACAATTTCGAGCTAGATAAAAGCAGGGTTCCGCACCCGCCATTTTCACTTTTTGGGCCTTTTACGCCGATCGGCAAGTCGACCCTTGGCAAGCGTTGGACCCCATTCCCTTCGGTAAGTCGTTTTATTCGAATATTCAGGAATGCCGTGACGGTTTCCGATAAGTGCACGTAGTTTCATGTGAGTTCACATGTTTCGCCGGTTGGAAATGAGGGAACGTGTCACAAACACGTGCTCGCTGGGGGTTGGGAAAAGAGCCAATCCGCGCTATCCTTTTCCCAACTACAGGCAAAAAGGGAGATTTCCGTTAGGGCAAGGCTAATGCGTGGCGTTTCTTGTGGTTTTACAGGGGTCCTTCGGGGGCATGATTTTCCCGCCAAGAATGGAGCCGTAGTCCAGCGCCTGGCCGGCGTATAAAGGCCGACGCGCGCGGCGTCAGTGCGCGCGCGCGTCTCCTCGCCGGAAACCAGCGATGGCCTGAGATTCTTCCTCGCCTTCGGCCACGCGGAACAGCGGCCGTTCTCCTTCGCCGGGGGCGCGCTCAGGAGTTGAGCGCCCCGTCGCCCGCTTCAGCTGCTGTGCCCGCCCCGGGCGATAGTTGACGACCGCCGCACCGCGTGCGCCCATCGTTCCTTCAAGCGTTCCTGCTCCGCTCTCCAGAAGCAGCTTTTCATCTTCGCTCTTCAAGCACCTCTTCAGGGGCCGTCTTCAAGGCAGTCAGTGCCCGACCCCGCAAGACGTCCGTGTTGGCTGAGCCGCGGAATCTCCCCAATATTCAACTTTTGCAAACCCGTCCTCGGAACCTTTTCCCGAATCGAAGTGAACTCGACAAATATGCCCTCGACCTGAGGCTCTTGCTCTGTCCTTATTCTCCCTTCAAATTGTTATTTAATTTTAAATTATATTTTAAAAAGTGTTATTTCCATTAAATTAAATCAAAGAATGTTTAAATCATCTAGGCGCTTTATCGCCCCATATATCCGTCGGTCGGTCGACGAGTTTAAATAAAGATACATTTTACTAATTCATTTCTTTTATTATATTATATTATCTATGTCATTAAATCCGCAACGTGACAGTATATTGTTCATTCTTTTCAACCTGGAGTAGACGTGAGGTGGACGTAAATGACTTAGAGAGAATGCAAATCTACCTTCTAGCTAAACCAACGTACCCGACAGAGGCCAACGCCGTACGACGAGGCACCGGGTAAGGTAACCAGCGGGCAGCCTCGCCCCCTGTCTACCAGTTTTGGAAGGATATCTCTGTTTGGAAATAACCATCAGGATACCTCCAACCTCCCAACTGGTCACGGGTTCGAAGTCGCTTAGGAGAACTCTATCTTCCGTATATTCCGCGGTCATTCAGTTTGAATCTATTGCGGATCAATGGCTCTGAATCCATGACCAGATAGCCCATTTCGACATTTCAAGAGTGGTTGTCGACAAGTCATACACTCCCGCTGCTTAGGTGACAGTATATTTACACATTCTCCAGACTTCTTCAGCAATTAGTCAGAGTGCACAACCGATTTGCGGCAATCCCGGGAGGCAATCCACAAGGAAAAACCGATGTACCAGCTGTGAGGCCTGAGACGGGAGAGTCTTAGAGCCTTCCACACGAGGAAGCTTCTGAATAGGAGTTGAATAGCGAGTTGGACTGATCCGAAATCACAGTGGATCTTACGGCCAAAACTGCACAAAGCCATTATACCACGGCGGACCACGGCATCCTTTGCCTGGTTGTTTACCCGGAATCGTGTAGCCGATGATCGTGTAAGAGCAGTCGCCGTAAGGTCAGCAACCACCCCCGCTCTATAGGGAACAGTACTGCTTCCAGACTCCCCCGACTGTTAGTCATGATGGGAGTTAATGGGCCCTTGCTGAGTTGGCCACGAAGACCTATTCTGTTCAGGGTTTGTCACACTCACGGGTCAACACCTATCCGACGGCCTCCACGCATGAAGTGCGAGCCTGGGTAGGACTCTGGCCTTATGGTCAGTTTCCCCTGGGAATCAACCTTCTGGCACTCCTGGACGGTCTGCGCACCGTGCGGCGTAAGCCAATCGACTGTGCACTCTGACTAACATATTGAGATGTCAACCACAACGGGCGAACCCGTCACCGCAGGATGTTTTAACGATTCTTCGTTCTATCGACCGTGCAGTGAGCGTAGAAGACTTTGGACATTACAAATCCGACGTCTAGCTACGCCACAACCCGCAAGAAGCCAACGCCTTTACCTCGCGACCTCGAACTCGGAACCAATCGAGAGACCGGAGAAGTCTGGTCACAATTGGAAGCAAGGGCGTGAGTGGCGGCCCGCCAGGTAACATACTGGCTATCTCGCGGTTAAGGCGTTGGCCTCTTACGGGCTTGTGGCGTAGCTAGACGGTAGACTGTTTCGTCCCCAAGTCTTCTACGTTCACTTCCAGGGAGACAGAACGACTAATCGTTAAAACTTCCTGAGGTGACGGGCTCGCCCGCTGTAGTCGACAACCCAAGTTGTTAGTCATGATGCATAGTCGATTGGCTTACGCCGCACGGTGCGCAGACCGTCCATGAGCGCCAGAAGATTGACTCTTAAGGGAAACTAGCCCCAAGGCCAGAGTCCTACCCGGGCTCGCAATTCATGCGTGGAGGCCGCCGGATGGGTGTTGACTCGTGAGTGTGACCAACCCTGAACAAATGGGTCTTCGTGGCCAACCCAGCGAGGGCCCAATAGCTCCCTGAAGTAATGACCAATATTTTATTATAAATTTGGGTATTAGCCCATTATGTACTTGTATATATTTACTCGGTACGACAGCATTCGTACCGTATGAACCCGGCTTAACTGAGCTATTCTCATATGCGTTAGATCACTGGTATTGCTGGGTGATTGGGTCAGTGCGACCGATATAAAATAACGAGAATCGACGGCGCCGGGGCTATTAAAATCTGTTTTTATTCAAGGGATCACCGTTGCATCTCATTTCTAAAAATACTGTTTTATCATTAATACTAACAAAATCGTAAATACAGGATGATTCATATTGGGTGCAGCAGATTATAAAACGTGATGGATATTAGGCTTCAGAAGAGAATATTAAGGCGACCTGATACCTGGGAACGACCATATCTGAAGAATTTTAGTTTTATGAGTTTTTTGACAAATATAAGCATTAATTTAAAAAAGTTTCTAAAAGAATCCCTCGATAAGTAACCAATTTAAAAATTGGACTCAAAAAAGTTGCTCATAGCCTTGGACATTAACCCCTCCTCTCGCGAAGTAATAATTCAGCTATCACTTTTGCGCGCGACATTTTCGCGCGTAAAATCGGCGCGAGTCGACCGACCTTGATACAAACGACCATAACTTGAAAACCACTATACGGATCATAAAAAAAAATACTGCAAAATGATCGCATTGAAATTTGACATATAAAAAATTATAACCTGGAAATTGGGGGAGTCCGCCATTGGTCCCGCAAGGGATGTTACGGAGCTACCGGGTCCTACAATGTAAGCGGTGAGTGTGTTTTATTATAATTTCAACGTCACCGCGCTATGAATATAGCGCGGTGAATTTATATTTTTTTTTATTTTGGCCTGTTTGTTTACATAAAAATTTAAACTTTGAATGCCTATATCTCACTTATTTATAGCGACTGACACAATTTTCGACCAGATTTAGCATTGCAATGAAACAATCTATTAGTCTATATTTTAACATTTTTTTGGAGAGAGGTTTCTATACTGCAGTTATAGAGTTTCTATACATCCCGTTATATGCCCAATTTGTCCTCATAATAGACGATCGTACACAGTCGATGCCTACACAGTCCGGCGTCGATATAGAAGCGATTTCATCATCCATTTGTTAAATTTCAACCGCCCCAGCTGCAGATGTACTGGCACCGTCGTTGATCCATTCGGCGACATTCATTCTTTTACGTTCCCGGCACTGTTTCACTCGGTCATATAGTGTTTTAATGCTATCATTCGATTGCTTTTGAGAAGCCCTTTCCGAGAAGTATATGATCTTTGTATTTAGTTATGGCATTTTGACGCGTATAGGCCGACATTGTATTTATATTAATTTATTGACATTTGGACATTTAGACAAATATTTATTTTAGATTTGGACAGTTTAAGTCCAAATGTCAAATAAATATTGTGTATGTCATACCGAAGGACATACCTTAACTGCCCTAACAACCTTAACTTTCCAAATATCACGTAGGTACATTACATTACATTACATTTTCGTTGTGTCCAATTGACGGCTAAAGACCGCTCTTGGACGTGTCAAAATAATTGGGTTATGTAGTAAGTTTCGCTACTACTCTTTACTGAACATACATAGTTAGTCAAGAATTAACTACTAGATTGTCAAACTATAAATATAAATAATCAAAATAGAAGCTTAATATTTGAAGTAGTTAGTGATTCGAAAAGATACGTAGTAAAATTATTTATCGTAATATTCAAATTGACAGTAAAATGTTAAATAATCAAATTAAATCTACGTTATGCATTTTAAACTAAAAGTACAGATATAAGACCATATAAAATAATCAGATAATAAGGCTCTACTTTTTTAAGTAATTTAAATGGGCACAATATTTGAAAAATCGTGGCCCTCAAATTCGGCCAAATTATAGAAAGGGTGGCCTATCAGCATCTCCTTGATGTTTTTTTAAAATGTTATGTCCTCCAGCTGTTTAAATTTTGTAGGGAGTAGATTATAGAATTTAATGCTAAGGTACAAGTAGCTTTTCTGTACTTTTGCCAGTCGTATTCGGGGTACGCATAAAAGGGAGCTACCGCGGGTATGATGCGAGTGAATGTCTGCATTAATTGGGGTTTCTGTTAGGTGCTGTCTAGCATACATTAAACACTGGTATATGAACGCCGAATACATAGTCATTACCCTTGCCTTGATGAAATATTCTTTGCATGAGGTCCTAGTCGTTACCTGATACATGCTGCGCAGTGCTCTCTTTTGCAAAAGAAAGATTCTTTTACTGGTTGCAGCATTTCCCCAAAATAGTAGTCCATAAGTCATTAATGAGTTAAAATGCGCAAAGTATACTGATTTGGCTGCCGCAAAACCACAAAGACTTCTGATTTTTTTAATAGAGTATATCGAGCTACATAGCTTACTAGCTAATTGTTGGATGTGCGCATTCCATTGTAATTTACTGTCAATTCTTAATCCTAGAAAATTTATATCTTCTGTGATGTCGATTTCTAATCTTTGGTATTTGTCTAAATGTCCAAATGTCAATAAATATGCCGATTTACCGTTTAGACAAACCGATTTAGAAGTGTGTTATATTGTTATAATCGTTATGTCAGATTTAGCATTGAAATGAAAGAATCTATTAGTTTATATATTATTTTTTTTGGAGAGAGGTTTCTATACTGCAGTTATTCCAATGTCCCTATATTATTTGTAATTTTTACCGATAATATATATTAGTGTAATATATAGAGTGACCTCAGATCCAACTTTCTGAATTCTATTTCCCTGCCAGATCATAAAATTTAACGCTTAGAGCAATCTGTGCCTGGCCCAGTCTTTGGAATAAATATTACCTCATCCTGTGCCAGAGCTCAAAGAGAGGTGGCAGCCATTAAAGAGTTATGATGTCTTGTCGTGAAACGGTTTTACGAATGGCATGACTAAATATAACGAAATATAGCTAATCTTCGATTAGGGTTGCCAGACGTGTTGAAAAAATTGAGTGTGGCTGTGTCATGGACACGGCCGTATGTTATAAGTGAATACGTGTTAGTAACTGGTAATATTTTCTATATAAAATACGCTATTTTATGTATGTTTGTGCGCTTGCAACAGTGACAAAATATCGGAGAATCATCGAAAACAATTCACAGTGTCTTCATAAAAGACATAGAATGCCTATATCTCACTTATTTAGCTTAATCGCTTCTATATCGTCGATATAGAAGCGATGTCATCCATTTGTTTAATTTCAACCGCCCCAGCTGCAGATGTACTGGCACCGTCGTTTCACTCGGTCATATGGCGTTTCACTCGGTCATATGGTGTTTAAAGAAGCCCTTTCCAACCGTATATGATCGTTCAATTACAGGTTAAAGGTCGCTTGCGCGGTCCTCTCCCTTAAGTGGCGGTGATTCGGTATCTTCTACCAACTCTATCGCGGACCACTTCATCGTTTGCCCGGGTCCTCTTCCGGTATTGGGTAGCCGATTGGTAGTTTCAATAGCAGTTCACGTGAGGTTACCAATCACCTCCGCTCTATAGGAAACAAAGCCTTTTTTAGACTCCCCGATTATCAGTCAAAATGCACAGTCGATTGGCTGACGCCGCACGGTGCGCAAACCATCCAGAAGGGTTCGAAGGATGATTTCCAGGAGAACCGGCCCGCAGGACAAAGTCCTACCTGGGCTCATACTTCTGCGGGGAGGCTAGCGTATTGGTGCTGACGTGGGAGTTGGGCCGATCCTAGATACATGGTCATATTGACCTAACTGCACCCATTAGCTCTCATATGGTACAATAGAAATTTCCGCAATTGAAATGGTAAAAACTTGCGAATAAGAAAAATAACCATAAATAAAATATTTCTATTTCTTTTAGCTACGACAATAGCTACACGCCCAAATACGTGGCATTCGATCAAGATAACATGAAGGTCGTTGACTTTAGTAATGTGGGAAAAATTCAACTCAAACCGTATGTTACAAGACGTTTCGATATGTCATAATCACAGGTTTCGTTGCGATATTGCTAGGGTGGTCACGTTCTATGAGACAGGGAGGTGGAATTATTCATTTATGGAAGTGGCGTTTGGCTTGTGGAACAACTAGTACAGATAATTAAAAAACTATGATATTAATAAATAGGAATTGTGCGTATTAAAATGGATTTTTTAATGGTAATATTTTTAACAACATTCTTATTGTGCCATCAATAGGTCATGCCTTACTTTGTATAGTAGCACGGAATAGTTTGCACATCTAGAGAAATTATATTTCGATATATTTGTTGTGTGGGGCTTTTCTAAGGTCTTTATGAGACTTGTAACACTGCGAACATTGGTGATCTATTGTGTTCGCTACCTACATACTATAGTTCTGCGCGAAGCCTCGTGTCATTTAAGAACCTCAACAGGCTTTTAGCGCCACATTGCTTTACCTCCTCAGATTGGAGGTAATGCCCACCCAAGTGGGTGTATATTTTACGCATCAGCGGGCCACACTCGCATATGAGGTGCAGGAGAGTTTCTTCTGTCCCTTGGCAGAACCTGCACATTTTCGTGTCCCGGAGCTTGAGGTTGCACGTGTGTTTGTTCAGGCCACAATGCCCCGTGAGCGCCCTCACCAGTATGCGTAGATTGTTCCTATTGAGCGATGAGGCCTCACGGGCAATCTAGAGGTGTCAACGCAACGGGCGAACCCGTCACACCAAGTAATTTTAAAGGCGTGAGGTCGTTCTATCTCCCAATAATAAAACGTGAAGACTTAGCGGGCAAAGTCAGTCGACTCTCTAGCTCCACCGACGAGCCCGTGAGAGTCCAACGCCTTACCTCGAGACATTAAGAAGTGACCAAGCGGGCTGACTTCAAGCCCTCACTACCGGATTCGGCCGGATTTCTTCGACCTCTAGTCTGGTCGCCAATTCGAAGTCGTTTGCGCGGCATCTACCTGACGTTAGCGGTAATTGAATTTGAATTGATAGTCCTTTGTCTGTCAACTCACACTTGATCGGGTGGCCAGCGGGTCGCTTCATAGGTAACTTACATCAGCTAAACAACTACCCTCGCTGCTTAGAAAACGTAGGGAGCTGGTAGGCCCTGTTGGAGTTAGGCCACTAAGACCCATGTGTTTAGGGTCGGCCAAACTCACGGGTCAACACCCATCCTGCGGCCACCACGCAGAAGTCCGAACCCGGGTAGCAGTCTGGCCTGCGGGCCAGTTTTCTCTAGGAGTCAAACTTCGGGCGCTCCTGGACGGTCTGCCCGCCGTGCGGCATAAACCAATCGATTGCGCACTCTGACTAACATATTGAGTTGTCAACTACAACGGGCGAGCCCGTCACCACAGGACGTTTTAACGATTAGTCGTTCTATCGACCTGCAGTGAGCGTAGAAGACTTTGGACATAACAATCCGACGTCTCGCTACGCCACAACCCGTAAGAGACCAACTCCTTACCGCGAGAAAGCCAGGAATTACTTCCCGGCGGCTTCCTGACACTCGCGCCCTTACTTCCAATTGTGACCAGATTTCTCCGGTCTCTCGATTGGTTCCGAGTTCGAGGTCGCTTGCGCGGTCCTCTCCCTTACGAAGCGGTGAAACGGTGTATACCGAATCTATCGCGGACCAAGGCGTCCTTTGCCCGGCTCTGAAGGGATCGGATGGCCAATGGTCATTTCAAGAGCAGTCGCCGTAAGGTATGCAACCACCCCCGCTCTATAGGAAACAATACAGTTTCCAGACTCCCCCGACTGTTAGTCGGAGTGCACAATCGATTGACTTACGCCGCACGGTGCGCAGACCGTCCAGGAGCGCCAGAGGTTTGATTCCCGGGGGAAACTGGTTTCGCCCCCCAGAGTCCTAGCCAGGTTCGCACCCCGTGCGTGGAGGCCGTCGGATGGGTGTTGACCAGTGAGTATGACCGACCCTGAACACATGGGTCATCGTGGCCAACCCATCATGGGCCCGTTAGCTCCCACTGTGACTAACAGTCGGGGGAGTCTGGAAGCAGTACTGTTTCCTATAGAGCGGGGGTGGTTGCGGACCTTAGGGCGACTGCTCTTGAAACGACCATCGGCTACTCGATCCTGGGTGAACAGCCGGGCAAAGGATGCCGTGTTCTGCGATATATTCGGTGTACACCGTTTCACCGCGTCGTAAGGGAGAGGACCGCGCAAGCTAACTCGTAATCAATCGAGAGACCGGAGTAATCTGGTCGCAATTGGAAGTAAGGGCGTGAGTGTAAGTCCGCTGGGTAATACACCTGGGTTTCTCGGGGTTAAGGCGTTGGCCTCTTACGAGCATGTGGCGGAGCTTAGCGATGGACTGTTTTGTCCAAGTCTTCCGCGCTCGCTTCACGGGAGATAGAACGACTAATCGTTAAAACTTCCTGAGGTGACGGATTCGCCCGTTGTAGTTGATAGCTCTATTTATACAAACCAGCGATTCAATGTGATCTCAACCCAATAAGGCAAATTAACAAATTTGTGTAATAATTAACAATTTGTGTAACAATTAACAAATTTGTGTAAAAAAATCAAGTCTATAAAACCAATATTTAGACCTAGAATTATAACTCGATCGCGGCCTGGTGGATCGATTCTTAACACAGCCTTTTCAACTCTTGCCATGATTAAATGATTCCTGTATGCAAAATTTTAGCTTAATCGCATCGACCGTGTGGGTGCTATAGTGGAGGAATACATACAGACACACAAATTT
Source organism: Micropterix aruncella (assembly GCA_944548615.1). Taxonomy (NCBI): domain Eukaryota; kingdom Metazoa; phylum Arthropoda; class Insecta; order Lepidoptera; family Micropterigidae; genus Micropterix; species Micropterix aruncella. The sequence goes on from OX155978.1 coordinate 2,004,350, forward strand.
ATGTTCACATTCATTTTATTAGTATACTGGTATACAAGTCAGATACATATATGGAAGCATCCATACAGATCAGCAAACAAACAATATTTTATATTGTAATGAAAAAATAAAAATAAACATAAAAACGAAAAAAAAACACAAGAATAATGTAAAAAAAGGAAATACAAGACAAAATGCAAAGAGATCATTAAACACTTTAGCCACCAAAGCATTTTAGACTTCACTCGAGTGATATTCCTCCAGTGAGTAAAACGCCTTATCTGTGAGGTACCTCTTGAGGCGGCTCTTAAACACGTCAAGAGGTTGCCCCTGCCTAATGTGCTCGCTGAGTTTGTTGTAAGCCGCTGGGCCGGCGATATACGCTAGCCTCTCCGATTTGGATAATGCATGACTTACCGAAAGTAGCATGCTACGGGATCTTCACAATTCACTTGTACATACAGACAGATACACACATATTATGTACATACAGAATCGAGCGCATTCAAATGAAGTTCATGAAATATCTCTGCTTCCGTCTGAAAATCCCATACAGCTCATCTAACTATTTCAATTTATGCAAGAAATTTCATCGGATTTGACCGTTTTGCTAAAGATCACCACCTAACTGTCCCGACTTAGTAAATAAAATTTATCTCCGTGTTCCTTCCAAACTCAATAGATTTAACCCTGCTCTTCATGTTCCTTATGCTGGTACCAACTAGAGGCAAAATTCATTTCTGTGGCGAACAGGTGACAATTTCAATGATTTGATTAAACGATTTGACTTTGATCTATTCTGTACGAGTATTAACTCAGCTAGGCAGCGGCTGAACAGTGAATTCTTTAGCACTAATTTTTGAATATCTTGAAAGATCACATATATTTCTACAACGTTACTTAAACGTGAAAACCTTTAATTGGCTCTCTGTTATACTACTCCGTCTTTTTGTTAAATTATAATTAGCTGTTGGTTTTCCTAAAAATAAATAAATAAATACAGACAGACTTTTATCTGGAAAAAGTCTCAATCGTCTTAGGAGGGCTCAAAATTGATATTTCCGCCATAATCTCGAAAGAAAAATGTTGCGTGATCACAATACTTTCCCTCTTCGTTGATTCGTGGGCCAGGAAAGTAAAAAAAACACAATTTTAGAGCTCTGACAACCCAAAAGTTTTAAAGCTCTAAAAACTCCAGATTTTTTTTGTTCCACTTTGAGTGAACATTGTTTTTCATGTTGATGTAACTATAGAATTACCGTTGTAATACTGCTATTCTTCTCTCATTTTTTGCGGCTGCCATCTCTGTCTAGAGAGATTTGCTTTGTGCGAAGTCGTGAGAAATCTTTGTATTGTTTACAGCATACCAGGAAATAAACGAGCAGATTGTCATCACTATTCTCTTGTTCAGTAATCATAGCGTATAGCACCTAGATTCGGTTCTTTACTGACTAGATAGCGGAAGTTTATTAGGGCTTTGACGAGTACGTTAGATAGATTTGTGTATTGCTATTATTTTATTCTGATTATAAAATATTTTATTCTGAATTATTTCTGGCTAAATTCGCTGACATTTTAATTTTTCGCTCCTCTTTATAAGAATTTAAATAAATGAAATATATTTTTTTTGCATTTCTATACTTTTGTTCCTAAATGTAACAATACTAAACTAATAGACACACGCTATTTGCCATGTCTATCTGACATGTCTCTAAATGAATGAATGAGTGAATGAATGAATAATTGAAAACCTCTTTATTGCACAATAAAAATAAGGTGCAATGGCGGACTTATTGCTACACTGACCCGTGCCCACTTGGTTGGGCGGTAAAACTTTTTACTTGTGATGAAATTATGAGTGTGGTTTGGTTAGTACTGAGTGCTGTTATTTATTTCCTGACAGCCAAAAGAAAGGTTATATTTTTACTGCATATGTATGTATGTATTTGCATGCCGATTTGACTATATTGCCGTTATTTGTGAGTGTCTTCTTGTGAGTGTCTTATTTGTGAGTGTCTTATCTCTTTAACCATTTATGCAGTAAAAGTGAAATTATATGCAGTAAAAGGGAAAAGTCTTTTGTTTTAAACACTTGAGAAGATAAATTTACTTATTTTGATATGAATACATAATTGTTGATAATATAACCAATAAACATGACCTAACGATTTAAATTATTTTTTGTATATAAAAACCTACTTTTTGTGACTTAAATATAAAATTTAGACATATGCTGTCGCTGACTTTTTTGTAGGCATTATCAAGCTCTATCATGCACTTCTCTAGAACTTAATCATATATCCCTCATCGTTAAAGCAGGGTTAGTTTTTTCTCCGAGTTACTTTGCAAATCTGACTACCACGAAAAGGTCTTTTCATTTTTCGAATATTTAAATAGTCTATGACACTCACAAATGTGGCTTTCTATTGGTAAAAGAATTTTCATAATCGGTTCAGTAGATCCAGAGATTACTTCTTACAACGTCACAAACTTTACCTCTTTATAATATTAGTATAGATTACAATATCTTCCAGTCAACCAACATGCTGGTGTGAAAAGAAGAGTAGGCAAAAAATTATAGCTTAAAATTAAATTTTAAATTATAACATATAATATACATTGTGTGTGTATCTAAAGTAAAAAGTGGATAAATAAATAAATTTTTGAGTTGAGCATATTACATATATACATACATATTTTAATATATTAACCAATAAATGAATAAATAAATAAACTGGCAAAATAAGGTAAGGAAAGGGAGGGGATAACGGAAAGGTTAGAATTTATGGTTTATATTTATTGTGAAAGGAAGTGCTTTTTTAATGATTGCTTAAAGGTAAACAGCGAGCTAGCGCCTCTATTAGTTGAAGGAAGCTGATTCTACAGACGAGCTGCATGTACGGAGGAGTATGAAAAAAAGTGGTATTGTGTTTTGGGATACGTAGGATATTATTCTGACTTGAACGAAGTGGGAGAACATGACTTCCTAACCCGGTGAAAGCCTCGTTGAGGTAGGAGGAAGATGTAGGGTTGTGTAGGAATAACGTTATATATAACAAAAACTTAAAACTAAAAAATAATTCAGCTTAAAACTTATAACTGAGAATCTAAATCATCGAAAGCGTTTTTATTTGGACTTACTCTAAAGCCAAAATCTATTCCATTATGCAGTCCAATGCAGATTTGCAGTCTCTATAAAATCCGGTGAAATTAAACTTATCTGCATTCGCGATTTCCCAGATGATAGTATATACATTATATATGCGAGGTAGAATATGCGAGCAAATGGCGTCTGGCACGCGGCCAGCAACGTTGACACCATTTTTCCACAGCATCAGATTTTAATAATAGCCACAAAAGTCAAGATTAAAAACTGCAAGTGACGGAGATGTATCAAATGAATTATTATTTCCAGCGAAATGGATAAATCTCTGCATTCATTGGTATAAGGTATAATTAATCACTGGTTTCCAAAGGTTTTTTTTATATTTTTAAATTAATTTTAATTATGAATGAAAGAATGAATGAATAGTTCTCTCTTGAATGGGTAAAGAAGGCTTAGTCGACATTTTGGGCTATTTGACTTAAAGTATTCAATTCGATGGAGGAAAAATCCTGTTTTTACAAGCTTTTATTTACCTTGCAATGTTTGTCAGTATTTTGTTTAGGTTAAATCTTGCAAGCAGAATAAGAACAACTTCCTCTTATCCTATGAAGTTGATATTTTACATGTTGGTTCAGTTCTGATGATATTGCATTTTTATGGTGAGCATGACTTAATTCTACAAATAGAGTTGTCAACTACAACGGGTGAACCTGTCACCTTAGGAAGTTTTAACGATTAGTCGTTCTATCTCCCGTGAAGTAAGCGCAAAAGACTTGGACAAAACAGTCCATCGTCAAGCTTCGCCACATGCCCGTAAGAGGCCAACGCTTTATCTGCAAGATAACCAGGTATGTTACCCAGCGGGCTTACACTCACGCCTTTACTTCCAATTGAGTTACGAGTTCGAGGTCGCTTGCGCGGTCGTCTCCCTTGCGAAGCGGTGAAACGGTGTATACCGAATCTATCGCGGACCACGGCATCCTGTGCCCGGCTGTTCACCCAGGATCGGGTAGCCGATGGTCGTTTCAAGAGCTAGTAAACAACTACCCCCGCTCTATAGGAGATAGTACTGACTCCCTTCGCTCTCGATCGGAATGCACAATCGATTGGCTGACGGCACGGTGCGCACACTATCCAGGAGCGCCCGAGGGTTGACTCCAAGGGGAAACTGACCCGCAGGCCCAAGTTCCCGGGTAGGGTTCGCACTTCTGCGTGGAGGCCGCCGAGTGTGTGTTGACCCTTGCGAATGGCCGACCCTACACATGGGTTTTAGTGACTAATAAGCAACAGGACCCATTAGCTCCCTGTAAACAGTTAGCAAAATCGAGAGCAGCGCAGCCGAGCATAAATATACATTTTACCTCTGGCGTAGCCTTTACTAGATATTCTATTAGCTTCAATATCCCCACATGCGCCAACACTTATGTCGTCCTTTTGCGTACGTATTTTAGCGTTCCCCAGCGTTTTATTTTTTTTGCGAAATCATTGGCGAAATTTTCGCAGGCGCCCGGGTGTCGAGAATACACAACGCGCGCCACGGGCACTGTACGAAGCGTCGCAAAGTGCCGAAAATAATCCCGTGTCCCATTTTCAGGCGGCCTTTCAGTATTTTCAGTGTTCCAGCGGCCGCGAAACAATGCGCTCGCCTCAGATAGTCTTTCATCGTACTACCCGGTCGTGGCGTTTTAAGCCCGGCTCAGATTTACAGCGTTGCAGCGTTCAGCTCGATATCCGGACTTTTTATAAGTACCTTCCTTGAATATTATAAATAAGATAAAAACGAATTTACCGAGTGAAGCCTTAACCACCCGACGTTTCGGCGATGTTACAACCGTTAGTCTACCATAGACAACGGCGGTTGCAACATCGCCGAAACGTAGGGTGTTAAATTTCACCCGGTAAACTCTTTACCAAGGATTGGCATAGGTGCGGATGAGGTCCCAATCAGCTCTCGGGTTAAAAATCTTGGTGTATACCTCGACCAAAATCTTTCGTGGCAGCCACACATCGGGGAGATGAGACGTAAACTATTTGGTCGCTTTCATGCAATAAAGAAACTCAAGAATTTTCTCCCCGAGGAAAGCAAAATCACAATCTGCCAATCTATTCTCATCCCTCTCCTTGATTATTCAGATGTTGCCTTTCTCGACATCATGGAAGATCTAGCCACCAGGGTAGAAAGGCTGCAAAATGTCTGCATTCGATTCATTTACGACCTAAGAAAGTTTGATCATATTACGGAGTACAGAAGGAGACTTCACTGGCTAACGACCCGAGAAAGGAGAGATACGAGAGTCCTAGGTTTGCTCTTCAGAATCCTGAAGGGGGCCGCTCCGAACTATCTTATAAGTAGGTTCAAACCTCTATCTTCTCACGGGCGCCCTCTGAGATCTGAAGACAACCTACTGCTCTCGATCCCTAGTCACAGTAGTGATTTCTTCTCGCACTCCTTCTCTGTACGTGGAGCCCGTCTCTGGAATGCTTTACCCACGCGTATCAGGATAGCACCTAGTTTGTTTTGCTTCAAACGCAGGCTCAAAGAACACTTGAACCCACGCCCATAAACTTTTCCTTATTCTTCCCTATTTTTTCCTCCCTATTGCGTCCCCTGCGTCATTATAGGTTTATTGTTTGTTTTTTCTTAAATTTGTTTTGTTTTCCTGCTGAATTTAAATGATTAAAATTAAATTTATTAGTTTATTTTTACCGAATAACATAATATTCCACTAGGTTAAGGTTAGCTGTAAGATATTGCTTTTAGGCAATAAGCTCGCCTTTTTGTTAAAGCAAATAAAGCGTTTAATTATTATTATTATTATTATTATTAAATTCGTTTTCATCGTATTTATAATGTAAAACAAACGCGATACTCTTCGATTTCATACATTACTTAAATAATTGCATATATTATATATGCTCAACTCTGCTCTTAACTAAGCAGTACGATTTGGCAACCCTTCTGAAACGGCGAAATGTAGGTGGTCCTGCTTGCATTGACGGCTAAAGTATCAGCAATTTATTTGGTCATTTATAACAACATTGAAACTGAATGTTTTTTTTGTTGATTATATTTTCAGCATTCCAGCGGCCGCAATGCGCTCAACTCTTCATTCTTCAGTCTTTCAGTCGCGCTACCCGGTCGTAGCGTTATAAGCCCAGCTCAGATTTATCTTCACAGCGTTCAGCTCGATATCCAAACTATTTTATAAGTACCCTATTTGGGTTGGATTGATTATTGGCTTTGAATATATATATTGTTTTAGATTGCACAACTCCACAGTACAATTCGGCAACCCTTCCGAAACGGCGAAATGCAGGTGTCTCTAACGGCCAAACTAACAGCAATTTATTTAACCATATGTAATAATATTGACAACAATTAATTATATTAAAAATAAAATAAAAACACGACTGCAGTCACAGAAATTGAAGTATTGTATTTATAATCAATTTTATTACGGTTTTTTTATGAAATACATATGCGGTTTATGTAGATACATGTATATATTCAGAATGTATTCAATCAGACACTAAACAAGATATATTTATATTTAGTCCTTATGATAGTGGGCATGACATTACGATTCTAACAATACCACACACTTCTAAATCGGTTCAAGCGTTTAGAAGTAATGGTGGAATAAAGAAACGGAAAACAAATAGATGAACCCTGAACACATTACACTCCTTTTTTGTTGGGCAGTCGTGTAAAAACACTATCGCACCGGCAAATCAGCCATTGAACATTTCTGACATCGCTTACGTCGCGTAGCAAAGAGGCGCATATAAAAATTAAGGCGACATGATACCTGGGAACGACCATATCGGAAGAATTTTAGTTTTATGAGTTTTTTGAAAAATATAAGCATTAATTAAAAAAAGTTTCTAAGTGAATCCCTCGATAAAGAACAAATTTAAAATTTGGACTCAAAAAAGTTGCTCATAGCCTTGGACATTAAGGCTGTAAGCTGACTTCGAAAACCTTCAGGCGGGTTTACTTCTACAATGTAAGCGGTGAGTGTGTTTTATTATAATTTCATTATATTGGCTGGTTAATTCTCTAGGGCAGCACTTAGCCACATTTTCTATGTTGGTCCTAAATTAATTACGATTACTTAAAACGTGAGAGCGCTCTGAGAGTTGCGCTAAATATACCACCACTGCGTATAGTTATTTTGTGCCAGCGCTGCGATAGAGCATATAGTATGCGCCTATTAGAAGCCGGCGCCGCGGCGCGAGCGGACGGAGAATCTGCGCTTGACGCTTCGTCAACGCTGGATTTTTATTGGTCAAGCCCTACAAAATTGACCCCGCCTATTTTTTCGCGTGTACGCCCATTTCGAATATTTTTCTGAGGTCTCATGTTGCCTTAATACGATTGCACAAGCTTGCAGCGGCCAAATGTGATAATATATAACAAGTATACTATTAATCTGAGTTTATTAAACATTTTATCCTTAGAATTACAATACGATGATTTTTATTTTTCTGGCAAAAAAAGTACTGTGGACGTACTTCTGTGTGTCTATGTGTCTGTCTGTCTGTCAGTCTATATTCCTTCACGATAGCGCACAGACGCTTCGTCCGATTGAGCTGAAATTTGGTAAGCAGGCATCAATTGGTCATCGTAAGATTCGAAAAGATTGTTTTTTAAATCGGTCCACCAGGTGTCTCGTTGAACCGAAATCATATTGTGACAGTTTTAGTTGATATTAAACTCATAATATTTAACCCATAAAATAGGGGAACCCCTAGAAAGTGTAACATCCCTTCCGGGATGCAAGGTACGGCCGAGTTTTTACTTCACAAGTTTAGGGGGGGGGGGTAATAGTCGTAAATATATAATATATAAACAACATAGTAATAGTCCTTAATATTTCAAGTCGTAATATTCAAAGACCGACATATTTTAATTATTTAGTAAGACCTAAAATCAGCTTCGCTTGGAATTCGGAATTCAAAAGCTCACGGAGAACAACATTTGCAATTTGGTTTTTAAACCTTCGTCTACGTAATGACCAAATTTGGTTGCACATCAAAACACCGTTGACTACGTAACGACCAATATTGGCCGCTTGCACCCGGAGAGCACAGTAATATTATTTTCTAATTCGAACGCATCCTAAAATTCATAACAAATATCTTATTATTACCATAGATATGTACATAGACGGCCGCCAGAATAATTTCGCGCGTCATTTCGCGGATATTTCTGGTAAATTTCCATTGTCAAACATCATCATTTTTTTTTTTTTCGACAAATCATCGAAATTTTTATTGGTTTTGATGAGCTAATATCTAAATATTTATGTAAATAAATAAGCAAAACGAAATATTACCTTTGACAGAGAATCTAATATAGATTACGGTAGTATTCACAATTTCTAAATACGGTTCGGTATTTTTCCGTAAGACAAGTACAAGTTAGAAATGCCGAGTTTTTCTCACTTTTCGACTTTCTCATATTTATTCATAATTATCTAATTGTTTTACAAAATGTGATTTCAATATTATATATACGAAATTTCAATGCGATCATTACACATCTATTCTTTATAAGATTACTACTGTAGTTCCATAGTTATAGTACTTTTTGTCGAGTGTCGCGGTCTGCCATAAAATTATGCCGCTACTCGAAGGGTTAACCTAACCTAAAACCGGTTACGTGTACAGCATAGTACTTTAACCTTATATTAATCGCAGTAAACAAACGCGAGCGTTTCAAGTCATGGAACGAAATCGACACCCATTTCAAATTGTATCAATAGTCGTTTGGGGAGGCCAACGCACATGACTATCGAGGAAAATGCGGGGTAAAAAGGGGAGTAAATTGCGTTTTAACGGGTATCTGCATGAAATTATGCCGCTACTTGAACGCTTAAATTGAATGAGATGACTCGTTCGAAATTCATTTTTTTTAGTTTGAATTTCGACATAGATTTATCGATTTTTAAGTTTTAAAAAAAATCAATTTTAATATTTTTGGATTAGGGAGCATCGTCGGTTTCTAAAGAGATATTGCCCATACACGCGAACCGTAGCATATATGCGAGACCAATGTAACTCCTATATAAATCTCCTTAACTGGTTACTGCAGAGTATCGTTACACCCTTGTAGTTTTGCTCCGTTATTTAATAATAAGGTTAGCTGTAAGATATTGCTTTTAGGCAATACACTCGCCTTTTTGAGTAAGCAAATAAAGCGCTTAATTTTATTTTTTTATGAGCCTTGTAACACTGCGACCATTGCTGATCTATTGTATTCGTCATTTAAGGCTTTTGGCGCCAGATTGTTTTACCTCCTCAGGTTGGAGGTAATGACCACCCAAGTGGGTGTATCTTTTACGCATCAGCGGGCCACACTCGCACATGAGGTGCTGGGGAGTTTCCTCTGCTCCTTGGCAGAACCTGCACATTTTTGTGTCTCTGAGCTTGAGGTTGAACATGTGTTTGTTCAGGCCACAATGCCCCGTGAGCGCCCTCACTAGTATGCGTAGATTGTTCCTATTTAGCGATAGGGCCTCACGGGCCGTCTTACGGTCTTAGCCTTAATTAGCGCTTTGGAATGATGCAAACCTGGCGTGTTGTTCCAGTGGTTGACGGATTGTTCTAAACACATTTGTTTGAGCATTAGGTTTGCAAGGCTTTTTGGTACGCCACAGCAAGGTTCAGAGGGCCGTATAACGTTCCCTCTGCTCCCGTCTTAGCAAGTTACACCCTTGTAGTTTTGCTCAGTTATTTAATAATGTAACTTTATTAACCCCTAAGTACCTACTGTTAAGGTTAGCTGTAAGATATTGCTTTTAGGCAATAAGCTCTCCTTTTTGTTTAAGCAAATAAAGCGTTTAGTTATTATTATTATTGTTACTGTTGTAGATCTGACAGGCTACCATCGTAAAAAGAAACTATTGCTGTCTCACTCTGGTGCGCCTGAGAGAGTTGTATGCTTAGGTAGCTTTAAGTTAGTTAGTGCTCCACGAGCTGTCAAATGGAGAGGCCGTTTCCTACGATTTTTCTTTAGGTATCGATGGTGGTGAATGGTTTAGGTGGTGAACGGTTTCGTTTAGCTTGGGCCACAAGATCCATTTTGTTCTCGGATCGGTTCAACTCACGATTCAGCTCTTATTCAGAAGCCTCCGCGAGTGGAAGGCTACCGCGGGTAAGACTCCCGCATCTCAGGCCTTAGAGCTGGTGGAACGGTTTCTCCCGGCGGGATTGCATCCCGGCGCCACTGGACGGTTTGCGCACCGGTCGGCGAAGCTAATCGGCTATGCATTCTGACTAATTTCTGAAGGGGTCTGGAGACTATGGAAATATACTGTTTCCTAAGCAGCGGGGGTGGATGTTGACCTGTTGTCATGCCACTCTTGGAATGACCTTGGACCACTTGACCCCGTGTTCACTACGGGCAAAGAACGCACAGGTCCGAGATAAATTCGAACTGAATTACCGCTGTAATACAACAGGTAGAGGTTCGCGTAAGCGACTTCGAACTCGTAACCAGTCGAGAGACCTGAGTAATCTGTAACATTCCTGGCTATCTCACGAATAAGCCGTTAGCTTCTTACGGGCATGTGGCAGAGCTTGACGGTGGATTGTTTTGTACTAAGTCTTTGCGCTCACTTCACGGGAGATAGAACTACTATTTCGTTAAAACTTCCTGAGGTGACGGGTTCGCCCGTTGTAGTTGACAACTCTACTACTGTACGCATCGATCTTTGATTTTTTTGTAGGTCTGACAGACCTATATCAGTGGATATGTGAGTTTTTTATCCAATCTGAATTTTGTTTTTAGAATGGATTCTGCATAACTGGGTTGTAAAAAATATAAAAACATATGCACTATTTAAAAAACATACCAAGGAATTTTTATTGCAAAAATGTCTATATGGCACGGACTTTTAAAATTTTATATTCACAATTGACTACTTGTTTATTTTATTTATTTTTATTTTTTTTAACTTCCATTTTAATCCTATTCTGAACACTTACATACTTACTGATTATTTACTTACTGATTATGTAACATGATTTTTACTCTGATTATTATTTGATTCTTTTCAAATTGGACTCCTTGATTATTATTATTATTATTGATTTATTTATTTGCGAAATCATTCAATGGATTTGCCTTTCTATTATTTTTATTTTTTTTAATTTTTTGGATTTGGTATTTCTATTTTTGATATTTCTTAATGCTCTGTTGGGACTGAATCCTAGACGATTTGAATTCCCATAGAATATTGCAAAAGGATTAGTTGACGACCACTTGGAAAGCAGATTTCGCAATCCTCACGTCCTAGAAATCAAGAGCACAATTTTACAGATTTTGAAGAAACCTCAAGAAGTTAAGACTATTTACGCAGAATCCGAGAAATTACTAAAAAAACACTGAAGCGTGTGTGACTATGGAAGAAAGAGTATTTTTTTTATTTTTTTATTTTATTTTTGTTAAAAACATACAGCATAAAAAAACGTATAAGCATAATATATAACAGCAGTAAAGAAAATGATGTTTTAAATTATTTGCTATATAAGGATTACAAAATATGCTAAACAATACAATACAAAGAAAACCAAAAAGAATTTAAAACTAATAGTTAAATCGCTATGTGCGAGTGTATGGATGTTGGTGTGTGTTTGTGTGATGGAGAGCGTGTATGTGTGGGTTTGTGTGTGTTTGTGTGTGTGTGTTTGTATGTGTGTGCGTGTATGTATGTGTGTGTGTGGGTGTGTGTATCTGTAGTACGAATGTGGTTGTGAGTGCTTGTATGTGCATGCTAATTCAATCCGATCCATATATATGCGTGTCTTGCTAACATCTCAGTTGTTTGCAGCGTTCCAAACCAATTTCATAAGCCAAAAAATAAGCAATATTTAAGTTATTATTATTAACTATTAATTTAAATACTGTCATTATTTCCTATGATCTCCAAAAAAATTAAATGAGACGAAGTTACAAAAATGACTTAAATAAGATTGTATTTTATTCAATTTTAGGGGTATTATGATTGTTTTTGTTTTTTTTATAGGTTCATGAAATAAAAAGTACCTTTGACTGACTGTGTTACAAACAGTTCCTATAAATACTTGTTTTTGTTTTATTTGCCTCATAATTCTATGTTCAAATGTCCTTTTGTACTCAGTACCTACCTATAAGGGGATCAACAAAAATAATTGGTTGAAAAAATTGTATATTTTTATCCACTTTTATCTTTGGGAGTCTCTGAGACCTATATCAGTGTTAATGTTTAAAAAAACATATCACAGTGCTGAAGGGTTAACCCTTCGAGTAGCGGCATATATTCATGGCAGACCGCGGCAATTTAATGGAATTTCTTTCAATATCGCCGCGCTCGACAAAAAGTACTATAACTATAGAACTAATATATTGATAACAAAAATAATAACTGTGCAATAATTACATTGAAATTTAGTATATATAATATTGAAATTTCATTTTGTAAAACAATTAGATAATTATGAATAAATATGAAAATTCGAAAAAGTGAAAAAACCTCGGCATTTCTAACTTGTACCTATCTTACGGAAAAATACCTAACCCTATTTAGAAACTCTGAATACTATCTTAATTTTGTTTTGCTTATTTTCATACAAAAATATTTAGATTTTAACTCATACAAACCAATAAAAATTATGATGATTTCTCGAGAAAAAAAAATGATGATGTTTGACAATGGAAATTTACCAGAAATATCCGCGAAATGACGCGCGAAATTATTCTGGCGGCCGTCTATGTACATATCTATGGTAATAATAAGATATTTGGTATGAATTTTAGGATGCGTTCGAATTAGAAAATAATATTACCGTGCTCTCCGGGTGCAAGCGGCCAATATTGGTCGTTACGTAGTCAACGGTGTTTTGATGTGCAACCAAATTTGGTCATTACGTAGACGAAGGTTTGGAATTTGACCAGATATATCCGCGAAATGATGCGTGAAATTATTTTAGCGACCGTCTATATATTTATGGTAATAGTGAGATATTTGGTATGGATTTTAGGATTCGTTCGAATTAGAAAATAATATTACTGTGCGCTCCGGGAGCAAGCCGCTAAAAAAATTGGTCGTAACGTAGTAAACGGTGTTCTGATGTGCAACCAAATTTGGTCGTTACGTAGCCAGAGGGTAACGATTTTCAGCTTTTTCTTGAAATTAGGCTAAAACTCAGTGCAAACCCTTGAAAGAAACGCACGGTCATCCCGCGTGTCACGTTCGCCGGGAAAAGGTTTCCGGGGATGCGGGAGGTAAAGGGAAAGAGGGGATATTTAATTATATCGGTTCGTCCCCTTCGCTGTTTTTCCCCGAATCTGAGGAAAAAAGACGGGAAATAATAGAGGGGAAAAGTTGTACACGCGCTTGTCGATCCGCTTAGTCGCTTCCCGCCGCGCGGGAATTTCGTTAGCTCCGGGAATCCCCGACAGAAAAGCCCCCCCTCCCTCCCCCCACCCATCCGAGACCCGGGCCCCAATTGTCCCAAATGTTATTACTGAAATTGACTGAAAGAAACAGAGAAATACGGAGGCTGGGGTTATGTAGTTTGCAGCCATATTGCTGGAACTACGTTACTCAGTCGTTCAGAGCTAAAGTGGATCAAGTTTAAATGTTGTCAAAACAGTGTTTGGTGGGAATTGACGCTCCCTGCGGTATTTGAAATATACCACAGCGCTTTGCTGCCACTTTGATTATTTCCCTCCACATTAGGTTAAGGGAATGGCGGCAAATATTATAAGGACATTTCGCTTACAAGCAAATATAAATGTCTTCACAATATCTTCGCTATAAAATTCTTCACAATCTAGTGGGGTGATAAAATACACACAAATGTTATTTATTATTGACCTTGGGCCACTCGATCCCGAGTTTCACTACGGGCAAAGAACGCCCAGGTCCGCAATAAATTCAAACTGAATTACCGCTGTAATACAACAGGTTAAGGCTGCGTAAGCGACTTCGGACTCGTAACCAGTCGGGAGGACGAAGGTCTCCTAAAGGTCAATTCTAGACGGATATATCCTGCCAAAACTGGTAGTTAGGGGGTGAGGCTGCCCGTTGGGTACCTTTCCCGGTGCCTAGCCGTAAGGCGTCGGTCTCTAACGGGTTGCTGGTGAACTAGACAGTAGATTGTCTTTCCTCTACGCTCCTCTCACGGCCGAAAGAACGATCTATATCGTTATACCAGCCTGGGGTTACGGGTCCGCCCGTTCGAGTCGACACTGCCCTACTGTCAATTGAGGCCATAATTTTATTTTATTTTGGATAATTACAGCTTTGTATTTAATTGTATCATACAGAGCTAACGGGCCCATTTTGGGAGCTAACGGGCCCATGATGAGGTGGCCACGATGACCCATGTGTACAGGGTCGGTCACACTCACGGGTCAACACCCATCCGATGGCCTCCACGCATAAGTGCGAACCTGGGTAGGACACTGGGTCAACCAGTCTCCCCTGGGAATCAAACCTCTGGCGCTCCTGGACGGTCTGCGCACCGAGCGGCGCAAGCCAATCGATTGTGCTCTCCGACTAACAGTCGGGGGAGTCTGGGAACTGTATTGTTTCCTATAGAGCGGGGGTGGTTGCCTACCTTACGGCGACTGCTCTTGAAATGACCATTGGCCATCCGATCCCGGTTCAGATTCGGTGTACACCGTTTCACCGCTTCGTAAGGGAGAGGACCGCGCAAGCGACCTCGAACTCGGAACCAATCGAGAGACCGGAGAAATCTGGTCACAATTGGAAGCAAGGGCGCGAGTGTCGGCCCGCCAGGTAACATTACTGGCTATCTCGCGGTAAAGGCGTTGGTCTCTTGCAGGTTGTGACGTAGCTATTGGAGTGTATTGTCCAAAGTCTTCTACGCTCACTGCAGGGCGACAGAACGAAAAATCGTTAAAACGTCCTGTGGTGACGGGCTCGCCCGTTGTAGTTGACACCGCAAGTTGTATCATACAGAGAAAATATGATACTAAAAGATAATATAAATGGATTTCTTTATCAGAGCCATCCTATCTTCACGAGCTTTTGGAAATATTAAGTTCCCACTACCTCGTACTCCGGTAAGCCTCTGACAATATACTCAAAACTCTCAATGTGATTTTCACCCAACAAGGCATCTGCGTACCATTTAAAATCTCTAAGTCAAATATTTCGTGGATGCAAATATGCCTAGTACGCCCCCTGGGGGACCGATTTCAACCGAAACCTTTTCGACTCTCGCTATGAACAAATGATGCTTGCATACTTAACATCACCTCAATAAGATTTTTATTTATTATTTATTTATTTATTTGTTATTTAGTTTTATTAAGCTATTGCATAGCTTTTATCGCGGGCCTAGGCCCACGCGGCGACCGAATGAAGAAATTTCTTAACGAAAATTAATGATTTTAAACTGATAATAACGTCTAAACGAGTACTGCTTACGATTTGAAAAAAATATATTTTAAACAAGAACATTTTCCCAATATTCTTAGCTTTGAATATTTTAGATTTTGTTTATATTACATAGTGTAATTAATTTGTGAAATTAGGTCTAACCGAACACAAAAACGACTACTACGCAAATACTATCTGGCGTATTATTATGATACCTGCACCAGTTTAAAGATAATTTAATTATCTATCTTTTTATCTACGATTTTTTGGAATAATCCGTTTTTTTTTTGCTTTATCGAATAAAAAATTCGTGCGCGGCGGTCTATCGGAAGACGTTTAAATTATTCCGAATCATTTGCTACCGCAGCCGCAAATGATAAATAAATAAATAAATATAATTGCATAAGTTGTTAAAAATGCTATGCAATAGCTTTACCGCGGCAGTCCCCGAGTGCCACACGTATTTTTTATTATTTAGTTTGTTTATTCGCTTATTACTTATCAACATTACAGCAAAACCAAGGCATTGAAAATGAAAATTAATAAAGATATCACGGTAATTATACAGATTGACACTTATTACACTAGCTATCATATAAGATTAAATAATTAATAGCCTGCAATTTAAACGTGTAAGGGTTGATGGTAAAAATATCAAAATCTGGTGCCATTGAGTGAATTTCATTTAAGCGCCGCAAAGCACGCGCCTACAAGTTTCACCTCGTAAGGTTAGTGCGCGAGAAGGGCTCCGCGAAAATATGGTGTGATCGAGCACGAAGATAATTATTTGGCACGAAAAGATCCACCTTGGCTAGTAAGCTAGGGTTATCAGTTTTACTACGAATTAGATTCAAAACATAGGACATGGTCAACATTTCTCTTCTAAAACAAAGAGAATTATTGCCAACCATGCCTGAGATAAATACAGTCGGATACAAAAATGGATGTTATCCGTACTAATTGAAGTACAAAATTCTCAAAAAACACTTCTGTACCTTTTCCAGAATGAGGGTATAAGTATCTTTATGCGTATTCCAAATAGCTGCATTCGTTTCCATTCGACTTTTAACAATCGAGTTGTACAACGTGCGCATAACGCGACTAGTATTGAAGTGTTTGGATTGCCGTATCACAAATCCTAAGCGTTTGGGCGCCCATTAAGCGTTTGGGCGCTATCGTGGAGGAATACACGCACAAACGCACACACAGACATGGTCTTAATCGTCTAAAGGGGTCTCAACAGTGATATTTTCGTCTTCAAGAAAAAAAAAGATGCGCGTTCACAACACTTTCCCTCATGGGCCAGGAAAGTAAAATAATATAATGCTGATTTTCGTACCAGTTCTGCATAATCGTTGTTATGGTCATGGTGTTGAGATGCCATATGAATAATATTGAACAATAGACGTACCTGCAAATAAAGAAAACAGAAATTAGTGGACAAAATATGTTGGTGGATCGTTGTGCCACAGCTGAAGAAGTGAAGATTTCGATTGGCAGCGCGCATAGTATCTTACATGATCGTATCACTCGTCCACCATTTTCGATTGTGGAAACTAATAAGTGGGCCTAAATACTGACCTAAAACTAGAAACGTGGAGATATCGAGTTTTTGCGCTACGATAGCAGACAGTTCTGCAAACTTTCAGCTAGATAAGTCTACATATCGATTTTTATTATTATAACTAGAGCTGTCTTTAAACTTATCAACCACCGTTAACTCCTAAGGGCGGGGAATTTCAGTTATCTGGATTTAAGAAAATAAAGACTGGACACTTTTACATTTTCAGGCATACTTATCTCAAAAATGCCAATTTCCGAGTTATCAAGTTATAATTGTAAAGCGACCATATGATACAATGTATCAACCAGGCATTTTCTATTTTCGCTGTATTACCCTACCCAAAAATAACAAGTAACTAAGTACTTGCGCAAGTATTCGTTATGTTATTCGTATTCTGGCCAGAGCTAACAAAGAGTGAGACAAAAAACGCGAATGCACGCAAACTGCTATAAAAATGTGAATAATATTGTATGGGAGGATTGTTCAGAATCTGTGGGAACTTCCCACGCCGGAGCGGGACGGAGAGAGCGCGCGCAAGCGAGACGGATGTAGGCAAGGTGGTTTAGACGATACGCTCTGGTGCACCCGTGTCTCTGGGCCCACCATAATTATTAATATTTTAAAATTAACAGGAATAATACGGGATGAGGCATTATAAACGCTGTCATCATATACTACATACACAGTGGCGCAGTGGTTAGATCGCTTGATCTTACATTCTAAAGGTCCGGATTCGATACCCGGCCCGAATATAGCTTTTTCACAATTTTACTTTTCTGGCCCACCAACCGCCCGGTAAGGAAAGTATTGTCAATGCGATTAAATGTTTTTATTCGAGTTAATTCTTCATTTGCCCAAAGATATTTCAACTATATAGCACCAAAAATAAAAAAATAAAAAAATGGCTTCTTGACGACATAGGTCGTTCAAGGACAGAGAACGAACTTCTGCAAGTCATATCTTAACAAAAATAATATTTCTGCATAAATTTACTAGTATACTATATAAATATGATATAATATATTCAACAAGATGTAATATATTGTAATATAATGCAAAAGAATAATACTATAATATATCTAGGTCGTAATAATTATATATTTGTGTATGTATGTATATGTATATGTGTATGTATGAGTACCTACGTCAGTTAGGCTTCTCAACCTAAGTCAGAAAAAAAATCGTATGCCCAGATACAGGCTATATTTGGCCTAGTTGGGTATGCGCTGAGCATGGTCATGTGAATGTGGGCCGTTGTTTCTACGCACCATTACTTGGTATGACCATTTTAATGTGTTTTATAAGTATGTTTGAAATAAATAAATAAAGACGGAAATATCCAATTAGAGCCCATATTCACAATTACGACCATTTTCGTAATGAAGTCTTTCTGTGTGTTTTATTAAATGTATGCCTGTGAGTATGTGCGTATTCCTCCACGATAGCGCCCAAACGCTTAATCCAATTGATCTGAAATTTAGTATGCAGACATCATTTGGTCATGGTAAGAGTTGAAAAGATTGTGGTTAAAGTCGGTCCACCAGAGGGCGCTCTAGACATACTTCAATATCGAAATATTTAACTTTAAGACTTGAAGTTCGGCAATTTGCGGTGTCGACTACAACGGGCGTGCCTGTCACCACAGGACGTTTTAACGATTTTCTCGTTCTGTCGCCCTGCAGTGAACGTAGAAGACTTTGGACGAAACAAATCCAACGTCCAGCTACGTCACGACCAGCAAGAAGCCAACGCCTTACCGCGAGATAGCCAGTGTTACCTGGCGGGCCGACTCTCGCGCCCTTGCTTCCAATTGTGACCAGATTTCTCCGGTCTCTCGATTGGTTCCGAGTTCGAGGTCGCTTGCGCGGTCCTCTTCCTTACGAAGCGGTGAAACGGTGTGTACCGAATCTATCGCGGACCAAGGCGTCCTTTGCCCGACTCTGAACCGGGATCGGATGGCCAATGGTCATTTCAAGAGCAGTCGCCGTAAGGTAGACAACCACCCCCGCTCTATAGGAAACAATACAGTTCCCAGACTCCCCCGATTGTTAGTCGGAGAGCACAGTCGATTGGCTTGCGCCGCTCGGTGCGCAGACCGTCCAGGAGCGCCAGAGGTTTGATTTCCAGGGGAGACTGGTTGACCCAGTGTCCTACCCAGGCTCGCACCCCATGCGTGGAGGCCATCGGATGGGTGTTGACCCGTGAGTGTGACCGACCCTGAACACATGGGTCATCGTGGCCACCTCATCATGGGCCCATTAGCTCCCATAGCTTGAAGTTCGGCACACAGGTGCCTAGTTGGGCCAAAATCACATTGTGATTTTTATTTGGGATACCTCGTAAAACACATACAAATAATATGTAAAGTCTGCCACATTAAAGAGGGAGCTTATGGCCCTGTTGCAGATCCATTTGTTCAGGGTCGGTCAAACTCACGGGTCAACACCTATCCAGCGGCCTCTACGCATGAAGTACGAGCCCATGAGTCAATCTTCTGGCGCTCCTGGACGGGTTGCGCACCGTGCAGTGTCAGTCAATCGATTGTGCATTCTGACTGACAGTCGAGGACAGCTCTAAATGACAGTCGGGGGACTAGGGTTGTCGACTACAGCGGGCGATCCCGTCACCCTTAGGAAGTTTTAATGATTAGTCGTTCTATCTCCCTGGAGTGACCGCAGAAGACTTGGACAGAACAGTCCACCGTCTAGCTCCGCCACAAACCCGTAAGAGGCCAACGCCTTAATCGTGAGATAGCCAGAAGTGTTACCCAGCGGACATAAACTCACGCCCTTACTTCCAATTGCGACCAGATTACTCCAGTCCCTCGATTGGTTATGAGTTCGAGGTCGCTTGCGCGGTCCTCTCCCTTACGGAGCGGTGAGCTTTGGTTTACACCGTCTCACCGCTTCGTAAGGGAGAGGACCGCGAAAGCGACGTCGAACTCGTAACCAATCGAGAGACTGGAGTAATCTGGTCACAATTGGAAGTAAGGGCGTGAGTGTAGGCCCGCCAGGTAACACTCCTGGCTATCTCGCGGTTAAGGCGTTGGCCTCTTACGGGTTTGTGGCGGAGCTAGACGGTGGACCGTTTTGTCCAAGTCTTCTGCGCTCACTCCAGGGAGATAGAACGACTAATCGTTAAAACTTCCTGAGGTGACGGGCTCGCCCGCTGTAGTCGACAACCCAAGTTAGGGTAACGGGTTTGCCCGTTGTAGTCGACACAGCTCAACTGTAATTATTCACGTCAAGACTGCGTGATTTCCGAAGTCAAGAATTTAATTGAATTGAATTACACAAGAATTTAAAATTTACTTAAATCTGCTTAAAGTATTAAATTCAAGAATTGCATATACTTCTCGCAGTATTGCCACTATCTATTCACACGATTACAAAGAGAGTTACATCAAAACCAGTTTGGTGTAATTATTTTATTGAAGATGGACGGTAATGAAATGTCGTAAAATGCGTATAATAGCGTATAATATTGCGTTATTTATTGACGCAAAGAGAAAGGTATAT
Source organism: Micropterix aruncella (assembly GCA_944548615.1). Taxonomy (NCBI): domain Eukaryota; kingdom Metazoa; phylum Arthropoda; class Insecta; order Lepidoptera; family Micropterigidae; genus Micropterix; species Micropterix aruncella. The sequence goes on from OX155978.1 coordinate 2,024,915, forward strand.
GCAAAAGGAATTATAATAGATAGAGAAAATAGTAGATACGTTTTGAAAAGTTGCCTAAAAAATCTGGGTTTTTTAATGTTATGGCGTCATTCATGTTAGTAATCAGCCAAAACTCAAATCCGTATAGTTATAACAAGAAGTTATTACAAGTTATATCCATTATAGTTAGAGATAAGAAGTATTTTTATTTTTAACTAGATGACCCAGTGAACATCGTACCACCTAAAATTGATTTGATTGTAACTCTTCATAAGCGTTTATTGATCTTAATCAACCTTCCAAATCCAATTTCAAAAACTCAAAACAATCTGAACACAAGAATGTCCGCGAGTATCAATTATATAATTCCGTCAGTCAGGACAACATTTGCCCAGAGACATATATTCTACATAGCCCCAAAATTATATAATTCCCTTAGTGAAGACATGAAAAATTATCCTAACATAAAAATATTTAAAGCAAACCTTAATAGATGGCTACTTAACAAGGGATATGTAAAATCTCATCAACTTCTTTGCAACGCACGACAATTTATTTAGTATCACTTATCTATTTTTCTTAATTAAATTTTATTAAATTACAACTATAAATGTATATATTTATTACATAGCTATATTTTTTATAAAATTGGTATATTTATGTGTATATACAGGTGGTGGGTCCAAATAATTTATTTAAAAAAAAACACTTCATTTCTTAAAATTGCATAAAAATATGCACATCTAGAGACGGGCCAAATTATCGCCTAGTTAGATGGCAGTAAAGGTCATGTAAGATGTGTTAAACCTCCCTATATTAATTATTAAATAATTTATATAATTATTATAAGATTACATGACCTATGAATGAACTGTATACCTAATCCTATGTACCTAAAGAAATAAATAAAATAAATAAATAAATTCTTTGAAATCTATAATATGGCCGAATCATGTGCGGTTTGAGTTTCGTTCGATGATTAAATAAAAGTCGTTTGTAATTAATTAAAATAAATTCAATGTATTTAAATTACATGATGAAATATAAATACTTTTTCGACTTTTCCGACTTTTTCGACTTTTCCGACCTTTTCGCCTCTTTTGACTTTTTCGACTTTTTGACTTTTTCGACTCTTGACTTTATCAACTTTTTGAAATTTTACGCAATCGCACGGAATAATAACAGTTATGGATAGCGCAGCTGTCAAACAATAGCATCGCCGCGAACGCCATCTATTGAAAGTGGCCCATTTCCCAAAATGACCGATTTCGATTTTTTCGATTTTCAGTTGTTTCTTTTAATTTTTCCCAAATATTTTTTTTTTTGTAGACCACCCCTGAATCAAGGCAAACAAAACAAAAAAATATTAATTCAAATCGGTCTAGTCATTTTCGAGATCTTGCGAGAATAACGCACGGCGATTAATTTTTATATATAAGAAGAATATTACAGTGGCTTACCCGAATAATTGAAATATTTCGGTTTCTTTAGGCGAAACCCTTGAAATGGATATTTTGCCGAATTGCTTATATATTTTAGCTATACCATTGCTTATATATTTTATAACATTGATCAATGCTGTACTACAATTTGGCAATCAAGATTTTACCGCGAAGCGTTATACGATATACGCGGCAACACTCCTATACGGTATAAAATAATAATTTATAAAATAATACAATTTAAATCAATTTAATTTTTAGCGGGCATTTCATATTACTACAAGGTTTATATAATTTCTTGTATTATTTAAGCTCTGTCCACTATTGTCTACCCTAGAACGGCTTTCTTGGCAAGATCAAGTAAACCAAGTAAATCGTCGCATTTTCCATGGTTTTCATAGTCTCCGGCGGCTTCAAAGATTTCTCCCCATGTCACATAAAAAAATGATTGTGTCCACACTCATAACGCCTATACTTGACTACGGTGATGTTTGTTATATAGATGCCAGTGAGGTTATTTTGAATAAGCTGGAGCGTCTGCAAAATATCTTACTCAGGTATGTTTTTAATTTGCGAAAGTTCGACCACGTTAGCTGCTTTCGTGAACAACTTCATTGGCTTCCCATTCGCGATCGAAGAAATTTTCATACGTTGTCGCTACTCTACAACATACTCAATAACCCCACTTCATCCTCCTATCTAAAGGAGAATTTCCACCCTTTGGGAGGCCACGGTCTTCCACTTCGATCAAGCCGGGAAAACACACTCGCCATTCCGATACATCATTCTTCTGTTTACACGCACTCTTTTACAGTCCATTCTGCTCGTTTATGAAATCAGCTCCCTCACTCTATCAGGCATGCACCTTCGCTACATACTTTCAAAAAATTGTTGAAGAAACATTTATTTTTACACAGCCACTAACCAAATACCTCACCTGGGCAACCTTACATACGTTACTGACATATATCTGTATAAGTTTATTTTAAATTTATTTTTACTACTTCTTTGTGTATTGTACGGTGAAAATTAGGAATTATTTTATCAAATGGTTGACTGTAAAATATCGCTATAGCGATAACTCCGCCATTTGTGCATAAATTGTATTTTTTATAAAACCAGCGTAATATTCATTAAATTATGTTTTTATGCACAATAAAGTTATTCTATTCTATTCTATTTATATTGCTTAGTCCCAGTTGTGTGATAGAATCGAATATGAGTGAGTTTAAGTTTTGTCATTCGGTTCCTGTTATGTTTGTAAGAAAAATAAATAAATAAAATGCACCGCATTTAGTATCAGAGATAAAATTTTCAATATGGGTTCCGGCGACCCGCGACGCTAGTTAACGGTTAAGCCTGTAAGTCTTACTCAGCCATCCCTTCCTCTAATACCGTCCTGAGCAAACACACTGAAGGCCCCTTAAGAATACTGAATAATATATGGGAACTTTAGTGGGAGTAAAGGACGGAGGATGAGGGAGAAGGAACAAAACCGTTTAAGGAGCTTAAAATATTAATCACGATGATTTTATGGAAAGCTGTAACGGTGTTACTGTTATTAGGGAAGCGCGAACGCGCGTCAGAAACTTATGAACGTTTCATAGACGCTTCCAAATTAAACTTCACGGCCAGATACTGATATCATCGAAATAATAATTTCATAAATAGAATCGATGAGCGCCCTGCTTCGGCCGGCGAACGAATACCGTTGGGCTTGTGAGAATGGCCACCCTTCACTAGACTCCAATTGCTTGTGAGCGAAGGGTGGTTCTCAGCATGAAGGTTGCTCCGTTAATGAGAGTCGTAGATGTCCATGTAGAAGAGTTTATTCAGAAGATTGAAGAGAAGTGAGTCGAAGTCGCCAGTTCTTAACGCCTTGAGTTGCTTTCGCCGTTGTGTTGTAGTGTGGGCGCGAGGTGAAGTCGTGGCGGTGCGTGTGTAGTCGAGGAGCGAAGTGTGTAGTCGAGATATCTGTCCACTGAGGGGACGATGTGTAGAGCGCGGTAACTGTCTGCCGAAGTAATGATGTAGAGGGGCAACTGTCTGCCAAAGGAATGATGATCATCGAATGCAATGTACTGCGTTTTATAGGGTGATCGGTGATGCAATAGCTACGAGTGGGGCGACGCATGTGTCGCTTGCCTGGGCAATATTTGCCAAATTTAGCTGGAAATTAATTGCAGCTGCTCGTGTAAGTTTGAGCGAGTCTGCAGTTTTCTGTTCTGTGAAATTAACTTTTTTGTTGTGGGTATGTAGGGCCGTAGGCTCCTAGGCGCGCAACCACCTCGGGCGGCGCGGTTCGTTTTTAGGCTAAGGGCGGGGTTGGGCCAAGCGCCAACAGGCGTTAATATTATATTAAATTGTATAGCGGAATTTAAATAGCATATTCCAACCCAAATTTCACAATGTAGTTTCGGCCCAACAAGGCATCTGTGTACCAGTCAAGTCAAGTCTCTAAGTCTAACATTTCGATATTTAAGTATGACTATTGCGCCTACTGGTGTACCCACCTCAATCATGATTATTTCAACTCTTGCCATGACCAAATGATACATCCATGCCAAATTGTAAACAAGTTAATAGTAAAAACATATTTTTAAAAACAAGCTTTTATAAAAAAATCCTGTCGCTGTAAAACTTACAACGTCTTAAAACGTAAAACTATCATAAATAATTGCGTATACAAAATGTCGTTTCTGTGCTGTCGACCGTTAAAGAGTCCCCTCGTCGGGAGCCAACCCTGGCCGCTGCAGCCATATCCTGGTGAAACTTATAAACCAGTATATACTAATACCAACTAGAGTTGTCAACTACAACGGGCGAACCCGTCACCTCAGGAAGTTTAACGATTGTTCGTTCAATCTCCCGTGAAGTGAGCGCAAAACAGTTTGGACAAAACAGTCCACCGTCAAGCTCCGCCACATGCCCGTAAGAGGCCAACGCCGACAGGAGTGTTACCCAGCGGGCTCACACTTAAGCCCTTACTTCCAATTGCGACCAGATTACTTTCGTCTCTCGATTGGTTACGAGTACGAGGTCGCTTGCGCGGTCCTCTCCCTTACGAAGCGGTGAAACGGTGTATACCGAATCTATCGCGGACCACGGCACCCTTTGCCAGGCTGTTCACCCAGGATCGGGTAGCCGATGGTCGTTTTAAGAGCAAGCAAGACCAAAGTGTACAGACGGGTTTTACTTTCCTAGCAAATGAAAGTATTGTGAACGCGCTTCTGTGTGTGTGTGTGTATATGAATTACTCCACGATAGCGCCCAAACGCTTCATCCGATTGAGCTGAAGTTTGGCATGCTGACATCATTTGGTCATGGTAAGAGTTAAAAAGATTGTAGTTGAAATCGGTGACGGGCTCGCCAGCTGTAGTTGGCAACTCTAGTTGTACACTTTGGTGAGCATAAAAAAACCGCAAGGCGACAGTTTGAAAACCGCTGTCTTATCGCATTATAAACGGGTGAGAAGCGAGGCGTGAGGTTCTCTTCCTAAATTTCTCAAACTATAATACATTTACGCGAGTTAAAATTTTAATCAGCGTGTGTAGTTAACGTATGTTGGGGAGCATACCGCTCCGGAAGGATTATACAGGGTGCTTGCGGTTTGCGGAAAATGGCCTATATTAAAACCGCCATTAGGGAAGTGAAATTTGTAAGGAGAATTATGGGAGCTTAGCACAATGTCGCGTCTTCACTCCATAGCACTAAATTATAAAGGATGTATCAAAATTTAATTTTATATATTTGTCTAATATATACTTACATAAAAATAAAAAATTATTGCGCAAAAAAAATACGACATTACATAGTAAAGACTACGATGGTTTCAAAAAATATGTATTTATGCAAAAATGTTATTTAAAAATCGGTAATATTAAGTGCAGTGTGATAATTAAACATTTTGTACAATTTATTTTTCTAAATTTCTCTTCGTTACTAGGCTTACCCGATCTATTCCTGAGGGCCTAAAGTAAACTGTCAAATGATGAATGTCAGCACGCATTGCGTAACAAGGCGTTTATATTAAAAACGCTGCTTTCTCCCTATATGAGAGCAAGGCGTCGCGGTACGTGCGGACAAAACGATTCAAAACACACGGGAGGACAAAACGATTCTAACAATACTACACACTTCTAATTCGGTTGAAGCGTTTAGAAGTTATAGTGGAATAAAGGATCGGAAAACATACATAGCAGAGTCCTAAACACGTAACACTCCTTTTAGAGTGTTGAGTGTGAGAAAAATGATTGTGCTCGTAACTCTCACTAAATTCCAGAGTGAGTTAGGAGAACAGAAAATAAGCCAGCAATCTCGTGTAACAAGATCGAAACAAACAAATTTTGCAATACCACTCAGGAGATCCGCTTTTGGCCCATCCAGTTTCTCTTATCTTGCCCCCAAATTTTATAATTGCCTACCACCAAACATTAAAGACATTAAAATTTCATATAAATTTAAAAATAGTTTGAGAGCCTACCTTTTGAATTGTAAAAATGCAGATATTGAACACCTTATTAGATAATTTAATATTTATAATAAAAACTTAATAGTATGTGTTGTAATATAAATTGACGATTTCTAAATGTAATTTTATTTTATTTTTTGTGAATTTATTTTGTATATTATTAATACATATTAATACATAAATAAATGTATATTAATTTTTATCATGTTTTAAAATAAAATAATATTGACAATTTTCATGACATTTTCTTACGAATTTTTACTAGGTAATTAAGATATTTCTGTTACATTAAGTATGATTTTGTTTATTAATATAAATATAATATTATAGATTTCTTATGCTAATTAAAATAAATTGTCTACCTTGGAACAGCCGGCAGCCTAGTTAGGTTAAGACTTTTGTATTTTGACTCTACTCATAATTTGAACTGAATAAATAATTTGAAATTTGAACATTTTGAAATTTATGGGCAGTCCTACAATAAGGGCTAATAAATAAAGCCAAAGATTGAGCCCGGTTCATAGCACCCCACCGGGCTTGGGAAACGGAAATAGTTTATCAAACAAGATATCAATCCTGCCAACGTTAGGAGCCACTGAATAATAACAAGTGTTTCACATTTCAATATTCGTCACGCGAACTTTTAAAAGTGAGAGGAACAGCAACATGATAAACGGGGTCAATCGCCTTAGAAAGGTCTTCAATTAAATTTAAAACAATTAGAAAACGAAGAATCTGGGAAAGGGGGGAGCATAAAATATTCCTATTACACAAGTCAACACGAATTTTGAGTCTGTATTCTGTATGTCTGATTTTGATTTCTTATGCCTGACGATAAAAAAATATTTATCTAATAAAGTTTGCTTTGTAGTTACCAGAATAAAATTTCAAATTTTAAGGAAAATCTATTTTTTTTTCAATTACATTAAAAGGAAAAATTGTGATTTATATATTTATATCACTTTTATTTACAAACTAGCTGACCCGTGCCCACTTCGTTAGGCGGTAAAACTTTTCTAATTAATAAAAACATAACTATCATGATAGTTGTCATGGCTGTAATATTATATTCAGTACTAGCTGACCCGTGCCCACTTCGTTGGGCGGTAAAACTTTTTACCTGTTATGAAATTATTAGTGTGGTTCGGTTAGTACTGAGTGCTATGATTTATTTCCTGACTGCCAAAAGAAAGGTTATATTTTTACTGCATATGTATGTATGTATTTGCATGCCAATTTCACTATATTACCGTTTATTTGTGAGTGTTTTCTTGTGAGTGTCTTATTTGTGAGTATCTTGTCTCTTTAACCATTTATGCAGTAAAAGGTTAATTATATGCAGTAAAAGTCTTTTGTTTTAAACATTTGACTATTACTGTTATTTGTGAGTGTCTATTTGTGAGTGTCTTATTTGTGAGTGTTTTGTCTCTTTATTCATTTATGCAATAAAAGGGAAATTATATGCAGTAAAAGGGAAAAGTCTTTTGTTTTAAACACTTGAGACGATAAATTTACTTATTTTGATAATAATTCATAATTGTTGATAATATGACCAATAAACATGACGTGACGATTTAAATTATTTTTTAAATATAAAATACTACATTTTGTGACTTAAATATAAATGTTAGACATATGCTGTTATTGACTTTTTTGTAGGCATTATCAAGCTCTACAACTGTTCTGTAGAACTTAATCATATATCTCTCATCGTTAAGGCAGCGTTAGTTAGAAACGTTTTCGTTCGACCGTTTTTTCTCCGACTTACTTTGCAAATCCGACTACCACGAAAAGGTCTTTTCATTTTTCGGATTAATATATAGCCTATAACACTCAGAAGAAGTTACAAAATCGGTTTAGTAGATGCAGAGATTACTCCCTACAACCTCACAAACTTTACCTCTTTATTATATCAGTATAGATAACAATAAAAATAAACCCACAGATATAAAAAAGAAAAAAAAAGCTTTATAAATCAATTTTTTTGGAAATTCTGCAGTGTAAGTACGAACTTTCTCGTATCAGCTGGTGAGTTGCTGTGTATGACTCTAATTGATGGTTGACTGTAAGATATCGCTATAGCGATAAGTCCGCCATTTGTGCATAAATTGTCTATTTTTATAAAACCAGTGTAATATTCATTAAGTATTGTTTTTATAGCACAATAAAGTTATTCTATTCTATTCTATTCTTTATCGGCGTGCTCTGACGAAACCGATATGAATATATATGTAAAAAATATATGACGAAAACATCGGCCTCAGAAAAATCTATAAAAGTCAGAAACATCATATATCCAACTTTTATATTTAAGCTACAATAACTGCTTTAATGTCTCAAAAAAATAAGAAAAGTAAGTAGGCAGTGTTTTTTGAAGATATTAGCAATAAAATAGGAATCTTTATCAAATCAAATTAATCGATTATCACGGTTAGAGATCAAATTATCCATTTGCTGTAAGTTTTTAGGTGGTATAGTTATAGAGATATCATGAAATTTGAAACGCGTGCAAGCCCCACGAAATAGCTAGCAGGCGGCGGCGCGGCGGTGGCTGCTGGCCCAGCATTGTCAGCGTTCAGAGAAAGGCGGGTAGAGAGCGATATAGGTTCGCGATATAGGAGAGCGATATAGGAGAGCGATATCTGATGGGGGACGTCTTGCACTATATATCTGGGAGCTAATGGACCCTTGCTGAGTTGGCCACGAAGACCATTCTGTTCAGGGTTAGTTACACTTACGGGTCAACACCCATCCGGCGGCCTCCACGCATGAAGTGCGAGCCGGGCAGGACTCTGGCCTTAGGGCTAGTTTACCCTAAGAATCGACCTTCTGGCGCATCTGGACGGTCTGCGCACCGCGGCGTTTTTGTCCAAGTCTTCTGCGCTCACTTCAGGGATACAGAACGACTAATCGTTAAAACTTCTTGAGGTGACGGGCTCCCCCGTTGCAGTTGACAACTCTAGTTGCACTATATATCTAAGGGTAGAGTCTAAAAAGGCAAATAAACGCCCCTCTAGCGAAGCGAAGCTCGAAGCGAAGCCGCGGGCAACAGCTAGTTGTATATAATAATAGAAGATTCATCATTTTTTGGAACAATGAGTGCCATCTACATGTTGCATTTCGTATTCTAAAGGTATTCTATTGGACGACAAACTGCAGTTTGTTGATCATATCGACACAATAACGAAAAAAGCATTTGGAATGTTGGGTTTCATTCTAAGGACCTCTAAATCACTTTTTAATATACAAACTATTAAAACGCTTTACTATGCCTACGTCCGCCCGCATCTTGAATACTGCCCGCAAGTGTGGAACCCCTCATATTCCATCCATAATAACAGAATCGAGCGCATCCAGACTAAATTCTCGAAATATTTAAACTATAGATTTTACTTCACACTTGACAATTCTTACGGCATCAACGTTAAACACTCGTACAACTTTACCTCTTTGGCTGATCGAAGGATGTACCATGATCTAGTCTTCCTACATAAAATCTTAAACCACAAAATAAACTGCATGGACTTGGTCCAGCTAATACATTTCCGGACCCCATTAAGAACGACAAGAATGTCCTCATTGTTTCACATTAGCCGTTGCAATAACAACTACCGTAAAAACTCATTCTTAAACCGTGTGTGTAGGGTTTACGATGATCGATACGCATCAATAGATATCTTCACTGAATCGAACATTGGATTCAGAAATTTGTTAAAGAGGGCGATATTTAACACTTAATATTCAAAATTTAATAAATATTTAAAATATATTATTTATTTCTACTGTTTGCACTTTTACTTATTCATTCTAACGTACCTGTCTCAACTTCAATTATCATATTGGTAAATTAGTTAAATACGTGGACACCACATACGTGGACACCACGTGACATACGTGGACACCACATAATGTATTTATTTTTTACTATGTTCCTCCTTCCTTTCCTGGTCCCTCCCTTCCTATCCTCTTTCTTTTCTCGTATTATTCTTTCTCTTATCATTTAGATAATCTTGATGTTATCATTTAGTGGAAAATTGTCTCTGGTGTAATTTGTATATCTATCTTGTTTGGCTACTTACTTTTATACACTGTTATTTTCCAGAATAAAAGAAAATAAAATGAAAAAAAATATATTAAAGTCCTGGTCGACAAATTGTAATACGACGTTGAGCAACCTAATACACTAATAATCAATGGTATAACCAGTTACAATCTCTTGATATACGTAATTCTGACTGGTACGCAGAAACACAACCCCTTTTTGTTTTGTATTTATTTGTCTTGCTGTGCTGTTGTAACACTAATTGCGGGTAGGAGTTATCGCTCGGAATAAATAAACAGTGCAGGCCATATTTCAAATCACGCGACTATTACCTGCAACTGTGTATTTATGACTAACAGGTTTAAAACGTAATCCTTTGTTTAGGCTGATGTCACATATAATGGGGCTATTTTCAGAAATAGCCCCGACAGGATTGACGCAAATTTAAATAAAAGACAGGGTTAGTTCCCCCTAGGAATCAATTTTCAGGCGCGCCCACGGTCTGCGCACCGTGCGGCATAAGCCAATCGATTGCGCACTCTGAATGTCGGGGGAGTCTGGAAGCAGTACTGTTTCCTATAGAGCGGGGGTGGTTGCGGACCTTACGGCGACTGCTCTTGAAACGACCATCGGCTACCCGATCCTGGGTAAACAGCCGAGCAAAGGATGCCGTGGTCCGCGATAGATTCGGTATACACCGTTTCACCCATCACCATTTCAAGGGCCCATTAGCTAGCATCATTTATGCATAAAAGAATTAAAATGCATCATGTAAATATACTAATAGGAATAAAAAACACGACTGCCATTACAAAAAGTGAACTATTGAATTTATAGCTATTTTTATTACAGTTTTTTTATGGGGATATTTTTGGTTTATATATCTATGCATCTATATATATATATATATATATATATATATATATATATATATATATATATATATATATATATATATATATATATATATATATATATATATATATATATATATATATATATATATATATATATATATATATATATATCTGGGGTCCTGGTGGACCAGAAACATTTTACCGATAGTTAATGTCCTCTTTAAATACTTAGGGCAGCAGCACCTGTTTCCGCAATTGATAACTTGTGATGTTCTTAGTTATTGCAGCCGAATTATTGTATGCCCTTGGATGTAATAAGTATAGGAGGATGGTTTCTGTAACAGAAATGGATGTTAGTAACTTATTATAGAAGAAATTATATGACTGAGAATATTTCGACACTAGTCGTATTCATCTCTATGACATTTCTCACATTTTATAGAAATGTCATAGAGATGAATACGACTAGTGTCGAAATATTCTCAGTCATATAATTTCTTCTATAATAAGTTACTAACATCCATTTCTGTTACAGAAACCATCCTCCTATACTTATTACATCCAAGGGCATACAATAATTC
>OX155978.1:2038786-2206413 GCA_944548615.1 Micropterix aruncella
TAAACAACCGCCCCCGCTCTATAGGAAACCAAGCCGTTTTCACACTCTATGCCTGAATGCACAGTCGATTGGCTAACGCCAAACCGTAAGAGCCCCCAAACCGATTCACAGGGGAACTGGCCCGCAGGCACAGAGTCCTACCCGGGATCGTACTTCTGCTTGGAGGCTGTCGGAGGAGTGTTGACCTGTGAGTTCGGCCCTAAAGGGGCAATCATATTATCGGACGCGTGCGTAAACCTTACAGACGCGACTGAACAGTATATACAGTCGTTTAGGACGCGGCTTGCGGATCTCTATTGGACGTCCGAAACCTCAAGGTCACGTCCGCGACAGACGTCCGATAATGTGCACGGCTCAATAGAAATTCATTACACAGATCGGACGTGTCCGATAATATGTCCGATAATATGTTGCGGACGTGTCCGATAATATGTTTGCCCACACATGGGTCATAATGGCTCAACTGCACTAGGCCTATTAGCTCTCTTGTAATGTGTACTCGTGGAATATTGCCTAGTGTTGCCCGGGTGGCTTTCATGGCAATTTCATGGCAATCGGTAGAAAGGTACAGAAGTTGATGTGCTGCAGCGCCATCTGGCGGCAAGTTACAACAAAGTTAATTGCGCGAAAATATTTTTTTTTTTATTGAATTGAAAATTATTTATTTTCAGCTGTTGTTATTAAAAACATATGCAAAAAAAACAAGAACACACAGATTAAAAATTAAAACTGTAAATAGTCAAAGGGCTCGATTGCGTTTCTTCGTGAACTAAAATTAATCGGAAATTAATCCGTGTGAACGAGATAGGGCAATACGCGAGAGCGGAATGTCAGATGACCGGTTGTCACTTTTTGCATTAAAACTGCCCGCCTAGGTCAAATCTTACACCGCACGAAATATGCTCGAATTAATTCGGACGAGTATAAGTTCGATAGGTAGTATTTATCGACGATCGTTCGTTTCATATTCCGCTCTAACCTATCTGTCTCGTTCGCTTGGACTAATTTTAGTTTTAGTTCACAAAAAAACGCAATCAGGCCCAAAGACTATGAATAAAGCTACAAACGGGTATCCTCAGGATATCTCTTATCCTGGTTTTCAGGACACACCTATTAATTATTGGTACATTTATGATGTTAAAATATAATAACGAAATCAAATAAAACTTAAAATAAAAAATCCAAATAATCATAATCAAATAAATACACAAATCGAAATAATCAAAATTAAAATATTTAACATCAAATGATATTAAAATAAAATGACCTAATTACATAAATTTGAAAATCTACATATAAAAAATCAAAATAATCAAAATCAAAATATTTAACATCAAATAATCATGTTACAAATTTATAAATAAACGAAAACAATAGTAATAATCAAATTAACAAATGATTATTTTAAAATAAAATCAAATTATGACATCTAAATATCTTCCTTTAATAATAAACTTTTAAAGTGGTCCTTAAATACTACAATTGATTTCGATCGCAAAGCCATTCCCCCATATTATGCAATCTCAAATGTCTATGTATACGAATTATTGTCATGGCGATCGGTTGATTGGTAAAAAAGTTGATGTGCTGCAGCTCTATCTATTGGCAAGTTACAAAAAAACAGATAACATAAATCTATAAATGTGGCAACTTCATGGTAATCGGTCGAACGCCGTCGAAGTATATTAGGCTCAGACAGACAGATATCCCAACATACATTTTTTATACATCCTAGTGAAATGTTACCCGGGAGCGCTCGGGTATCCGTCTCCTACCCTTAGATTGCTCAACATCGTGCGACAATTTGTCAATGAGGATTTTACTAGGTAACGTAACGTATAGATAGCATTTATATTTCCAAAAATTGATTAAACCTATTTTATTACAAATAACATAAAAACGAATCGCATGAATCTTGTAGCTTTCGATGTTTCGGCGAAGTTGCAACCGCCATTGTCGAAACGTCGGGTGCTACTAATTCCACGCGGTAAATTTGTTTTTATCCTATTTATCAAAGTATATCTATTTATCCCATATAAAACATCATTTTGCGTTTATTTTGTTAAACTATTATTCGGAATTAAATTACTGGATTTGGTTAACTTGTAAATATGTATTTTAATGTATTATATATAGCTCTGTTTAGTTCTATAATAAAATAAGATTAAATCTAGACGATCTCCAGTTGTTGGGGTCCCCTTCTCTACAGGTAAGAAAATCATCAGGGCCTGCTTGGAGCAGGAACATCAAGCATCCTAGAAACAGAGCAAAGGATGTCGCCAGGCAAAAGTTATGATGGAGCAACCACTTCCAAAGAAAACCAAGGCCCTACTTGGCATGAGCAAGGAGAACCTTAGAACCACTATCGGTATCCTCACCGGACACACGACCCTTAGAGCACATACATATATGCCATGGCTTGACCAAAGGACTGCCGAATATGTGGCGAAGAACCTGAAGACAGTATACACATCGTTGGTCGCTGCCCAGGCCTCGCCGCAAAAAGACACAGTTTACTGGGACGAGCCTTTCTCGAATCCAGTGATCTGCCAAACTTGAAGGTCAGTGATCTGCATGGACTGGTAAGCAGTACCGGGCTACTAGCATACCACTGACCCAACCCCTAAGTGGATAGTTACAAAATATCATATAGATCCAGGTGACATCAAGGGCTGGACACAAGCCCCCCACACCGTTTACTACTACTGCTACTACTAGACGATCTATAAGCATAGCTCAATTCTAGAGGCCCGTGAAATATGTACTATCACTGCAAAGTCCTGGTGATTACAAAATCGAGTGTAACTGAATGCTGTTTTATGTCGGACAGACGAAACACCCAAATTCTATGACAGGCATCGATTTAAAGATATTTTTACGCCAAAAAAATGTGTTCTCTAATGTCTACAATGTTCTACAATATCTACAATGTTCGTCAAGACGTCGTTTTATTGTCATCGGTATCGAGTATGAAGGAAGGTAGGAAATAAATAAACAAAAAATGATGTCCACGCATTGTGTCGTTGACGCAGAAGCGACTTCATTATCTACCTGCATAGCTGTCAGTTTGACAGATGTAGGTTGACACGACATGCGCGGCCGTCGCCGTAGAGGCCCACTTTTCAAATTTAAAAGTAATGTACTCATTTTGAAACTTACAATAATTTACAATAGTCGAAACCTAACTAGGCTGCCGCCTGTACTAAGGTATTCAATTTATTGTAATCATTATCATTTGGATAAATATTCTATAATATTCTATAAACTTATTACCACGTACGCCTGGCAGGCTACTTTTTGGAATAAAACAATAAAATGTATTGATATTTTATTAAAACTTTACAAACTTACATGGAAACAATAGGCAAGCCTCTACCTCTTCTAAATAATAACACAAAATTATCATTAAACCTCTAATTTAATCTCAGAATCAGTTATAAATCTAAAGGGCTCTAGCTAGACGATCAAGCATGCTTGTCAAGCATTGCGTCGCGGGCTGGGAGGGGATGTAAACCCCAGGAATTATGCAAATATTTTTTTTTTATATTTACGGGAAATGCCTAATTCTGTAGTTTTATACCAGGGAGTAACGTCATTCATCAATCACTTACGTCTAATTAATGTCTCCATGGTATAAACTACAAAATTAGGCATTTTTGGTTAATATTACAAAAAAATATTTGCATATTTCCTGCGATCTACGATCCCCTCCTTGCCCGCGACGCGAAGCTTGTTAAGCATGCTTGATCGTCTAGAGAGCCCCTAGCATCGCACATTATTTATTTTAGTAATTCAACTTTTACATTTTTTTTAAAACGTAGTAAGTTTTTTACATCTATGTCGGTGTCAAAATGACAACATAACGTAGTAACTATAATGTGCATCAATAAAAACTATCCTAATCATAATATTTTGTACTACAGATTAAATCAAATTTAGACATTTAATTCTTATCACAGGAATAGCAATTTGGAGATCGATGTTCCAGGCAATAATTTTGCTCACCTCGCTGCGTTGCCGGTTGCACTAAGTTGGCGCAAAAGCACGACTCGATACGTACCGGTAATTTAAAAAATACCGGAAAAAACGGACCGCAACCGGTCTCTGAGGCGATGATTAGTATTCTAAGGTTAAACACTGTAATACTTCACTGGGCCCGATTGCGTTTCTTTGTGAACTAAAACTAAAATTAGTCCAAGCGAACGAGACAGAGCAATATGTTAGAGCGGGATATGAAACGAACGATCGTCGATAAATACTACCTGCCGAACCTATACTCGTCCGAATAAATTCTAGCATATTTCGCGGTGTAAGATTTGACCTTGGCGGCAGTTTTAATGCGAAAAAGTGATAACCGGTCATCTCACACTCCGCTCTAGCGTATTGCTCTGTCACGTTCACACGGACTAATTTACGATTTTAGTTCACGAAGAAACGCAATCGACCCCATTGTAATAAAATTACCTTAACCCTCCAACGGGCGCACTTGATCTGGAAGGCTTAGATGGGAAACTTTTATTCGACCATCCTTGACAGAACCTTTCCATCTCGCGGCGTCGCATTCAATTCCCCAACTCAGACTCTTACCCGATGAAGTGTACTTTACACTTCGTACACGTACACTTTTCGTACACGTACACGTGTACTATTCGTATACTTCGTCGATTGCGATTTATTGGCATAGACCTGTGCCTTCACAAAAAAACCCACAAGATAAAGTCTACCGGGATCAAATCGCACTATCTTGGTGGCCAATTCATGTCGCCTCAGCGAGAGATAACCATGAAATAACGAACACTCATTTCGATTATAAAGTTTTAACGTGCTGCTCAATTGGGTAACTATAGAGTTTTGCTTAACGTACTAGAGTTTTGAGCGCAGTTAGTACTTAATACACATGTATAAAGAACCGTTTACGTAGCGTAGTTAGTACTTAAGGCCGGTTCTTAATTTTGATGAAACGGAATACCAACAAAATAACGAAGTTGCTTAATGTCCTAATTTTTACCACCAGCTTAGTTTTAGCCTGCAAGAAACGGAATACGGCCAACATAGTAATAAAATGAAACAGGTAAGTGATAAAATATCAAACGGATAAGCGGTACGAAAAATAATAATTTCTCTACCAAATAAGCGGTGTCAATGTTATTATGTAATATTTTGTGCAATAATATCATGTCAGCCACTATGCGGCGGTCTTGAAGAGATATCATACGAAAATAGCGTTTTTTGTTCTTAGGTTGACATTATTACCTAACAACTTACAATATTATAGTACTTAATTGTAATAAAATTACATGAATTACATCAGTAAAATTCGAAACAAATGTCGAAAAATATAATAAAAAAACTATTGTCTGACCCCAAGACTTCACAGCATTCACAGAGGTTGAGCTGATTGAAAGGGATAGTCGGCGACGAGCGCGGAAAGTGAGAACGCATTAAGGCGATATACCTGGGAACGACCATATCTGAAGAATTTTAGTTTTAAGAGTTTTTGAAAAATATAACCATTAATTTAAGAAAGTCTCTAAGTGAATCTCTCGATAAGGACCCAATTAAAAATTTGGACTCAAAAAAGTTGCTCATTGCCTTGGACATTAAGGCTTTAAACTGACTTCGAAAATTTTCAGGCGCGTTTACTCCTACAATGTAAGTGGTGAGTGTGTTTTATTATAATTTCATTATATTGACTGCTTAATTCTCTAGGGCAGCACTTAGCCACATTTTTTATTTAGGTCCTAAATTAATTACAATTTATTAAAACGGGAGAGCGCTCTGAGAGTTACGCTAAATATGCTTTGCCATTAACACCCTTATACCACCACTGCCTAAAGATAGTTATTCTGTGCTAGCGCTGCGATAGAGCATTTAGTATGCGCCTAGTATCCGACGCGAGCGGACGTAGAATCTGCGCTTGACGCTTCGTCAACGCTGGATTTTGATTGGTCAAACCCTACAAAATTGACCCCGCCTATATTTCGCGTGTACGCCCATTTCGGATATTTTTCTGAGGTCTCATGTCGCCTTAAACTCTTTCGATTCAATCGTAACCGCAAATACACTGACCGGCGAATATGAAATATTTCAACAAAAAATTCAAAATGTGATTTCGACCCAACAAGGCATTTGAGTGACAATTTTCAAGTCTCTATATAAGTTCAATATTTCGACATCGAGACCGATTTCCACCAAGATATAACAGCGATGTTCGCATGAATGCGACTCGACGGCTACCAATACGGCAAAATTGAGGTATCTCATTTGTAGAATATAATCTGCGGTTAAAATATTTTGCTACAAATAAAATATTATTTGTTTTTGCTTTTTGTTACAACCGTGACACAACGCGGGCATTAGACTATTGTATGTGCGATTAGACGTACGCGTTCATTCGATACGCGCCCACGGTATTTGCTATCTCTAACCTTGGTAACACACAAATAGCGGATTGTCAAATTGCAAAAAAAAACATTTTGCTAAACCATAATCACAGTGAAATAAACTTGAACGTTGTCGGTATAATTATTAGTTATAGCAATTAATGGGCGGGGGAATGAATTAAGGGAGCTAATGGGCCCTTGCTGAGTTGGCCACGAAGACCCATTTGTTCAGGGCTGGTCACACTCAAGGGTCAACACATATCCGACGGCCTACACGCATGAAGTGCGAGCCCGGGTAGGATTCTGGCCTTGGCTAGTTTCCCCTAGGAGTCAATCTCCTGGCGCTCCTGCACGGTCTGCGCACCGTGCGGCGTAAGCCAATCGATTTTGCACTCTGACTAACAGTCGGGGGAGTCTGGAAGCAGTACTGTTTCTGGGTGGTTGCGACTGCTCTTATAACGACCATCGACTATCCGATCCCGGGTGGAACATGCCAGGCAAAGGACGACGTGGTCCGCGATAGATTCGGTTTACACCGTTTCACCGCTTCGTAAGGAAGAGGACCGTGCAAGCGACCTCGAAGTCATAACCAATCGAGGGACTGGAGTAATCTGGTCGCAATTGGAAGTAAGGGCGTGAGTGTATGCCCGCTGGGTAACACTTCTGGCTATCTCGCGATTAAGGCGTTGGCCTCTTACGGGTTTGTGGCGGAGCTAGACGGTGGACTGTTCTGTCCAAGTCTTCTGCGGTCACTCCAGGGAGATAGAACGACTAATCGTTAAAACTTCCTTAGGTGACGGGCTCGCCCGTTGTAGTTGACAACTCTAGTTGGCCAACGTATAGCGGGCATTAAATTGTACTTGTGATGTTGTGGCAGCAATTCGAGATATTTTAAATAAAAATTATAACGATATATCTCAAGCTATTTCGTTGCTTTTTTATACGTAGAATCAAATGTCGTCTGGAATTTAAAGGAATCTAGATTGGAATGTGAGATACTGGCATCCAAACTTTTCCATCAATAATCGACAGTATTGCCTCCTACTCGCTAAATTATATTTGTCATATATTTCGCCATTTCATAGTCATAAAAAATTGCATATCGTTAAATTTTACGCATCGGCTCACAATTAAGAGCTCACTGGTAATATATTTTATGTGAAAAGGATAAGCAATAAAATAAAAATCCTCAACAAAATAAATTAATTCATTGCCATGGACGGTTAAAAAAGATGAAATTAGCCGTTTACTGTATTTTTTCAGGTGGTCTAGTTATAGAGATATCATTAAATTAGAAACGCGTGCAAGTACCCCGAAATAGCTATAAGCAGGCGGCGGCGGCGCACATTTTTTTATTTTATTCGGTACCCATAATGGGATTTAATATGTGTAAATATTTTTTTGACTGACTGAATTTGATACTGTCTTAATTTGGATTGATTTTTTCTGTGAGTTCTTTAATTTGTAATTGCTCAAACTGTTTTTTAATTTAATTTTGATTTTCTTGTATATAGGTTTCTACAATCTGTAAAGATTTTTTGAAATAAAGTGAACTATGAACTAACTATGAACTATGGGTTCATTTATCCATGGGCGCGGGTTGAGAGGAACAAGACGCGTACGTGTACTATATATAGGTAGCGTGCATCTAAGGAGGACGTCTTGCACTATATATCTAAAGGTAGCGTCTAAAAAGGCAAATAAACGGCACCCTACTTAAATTAACAAATCGATTTGAAACTTTATGTTAAGCAAAACCGCTGGCAACAGCTAGTCTATACTAATAGTCTTTTTTTCGTGGTAGTCGGATTTCTAAAGTAAGTCGGAAAAATCTGTCGAACGAAAACGTTTCTAACTAACGCTGCCTTAACGATGAGAGATATATGATTAAGTTCTAAAGAAAAGTTGTAGAGCTTGATAATGCCAACAAAAAAGTCAGCGACAGCTTATGTCTAACTTTTATATTTAAGTCACAAAAAGTAGTTTTTCAAATTAAAAAAATATAATTAAATCGTTAGGTCATGTTTATTGGTCATAAATAAGTAAATTTATCGTCTCAAGTGTTTAAAACAAAAGACTTTTTCCTTTTACTGCATATAATTTCATTTTTACTGCATACATGGTTAAAGAGATAAGACACAAAATTAAATAAGACACTCACAAGAAGATACTCACAAATAACGGTAATATAGTCAAATTGGCATGCAAATACATACATACATATTATGCAGTAAAAATATAACCCTTCTTTTGGCAGTCAGGAAATAAATCATAGCACTCAATACTAACCAAACCATACTCATAATTTCATCACAAGTAAAAACTTTTACCGCCCAATGAAGTGGGCACGGGTCAGCTAGTAGAATATAAAATTTGTTTTATTTAATTAGGTTTTAATTATCTGTAAGTATACAAAAAAAAAATACGTGTGGCACTCGGGGACTGCCGCGGTAAAGCTATTGCATAGCATTTTTTAACAACTTATGCAATTATAATTATTTATTTATTTTATTTATTTTGTTATTCTGATATCAGATAACTGCGCTCTATCGGAAAACGTTGAAATTATTCCGAATCATTTGCTTCCGCAGCCGAATAATTTAAACGTCTTCCGATAGAGCGCCGCGCACAATTTTTTTATTCGATAAAGCAAAAAAAACGGATATTATTCGAAAAAAATCGTAGATAAAAAGATAGATAATTAAATTATCTTTAAAATAGTGCAGGTTTCATAATAATACGCCAGATAGTATTTGCGTAGTAGTCGTTTTTGTGTTCGGTTAGACCTAATTTCACAAATTAATTACACTATGTAATATAAACAAAATCTAAAATATTCCAAGCTAAGAATATTACGAAAATATTCTTGTTTAACATATATTTTTATCGAATCGTAAGCAGTACTCGTTCAGACGTAATTATCAGTTTAAAATCATTAATATTTGTTAAGAAATTTCTTCATTCGGTCGCCGCGCTGGCCTACTAGGCCCGCGATAAAAGCTATGCAATAGCTTAAAAACATTCTATGGCGATTTTTGGCGGTAGAATCAAGCTTGACCTTGAGTTCAAAAGTATCTAGTTGGGAACATGAAGTACAGGCAGCCAAACTTTTCCATCAGTAATCGTCAATATTGCCTCCTACTCGCTAAATTATATTTGTCATATATTTCGCCATGTCATATTCATAACGAATTTGCATATCGTCCAATTTTACGCATCGGCTCACACTCAAGAGCTCACATAATATTAGATTCGCAAAAGGGGGCAAGCATTAGGAACGGGGGTAGTTGCTTGGCGAGGCATAGATTCATCAGAGTGTAATATGGCGTAAGAGCAGATGCGACACTAATAAAAAACTCTAAAAATAAACACATTGCATTAGTTCCGTAGCTCCTATACTTTATAATTACTTTCAGGATAAGTTAAACCCTTGCAGAAGTTTGCAAATGGAATAAGAACAATAATTAAAAGGATAAAAATCACGGCCGCCGTTACAGAAAGTCAACTGTTGTATTTATAACAAGGTAGAGAGGACGAGTAAACTAAAGTACTGTCTCCTTTTTAACTACAGATATTTAATAAAATCAGTCTTATTTTGTTGTTATGTTCAATTGAAATCAAAGTATATTTAAGTATTCACCTTTTCATCCTGATATTTTTTGATTATCTTCTTTATATTTGATACATTGATGACATTTGATTGAAACCTCAAATAATTATATAAAATTTAACGCCCTCTTTACTCATTTGTATGTACTATTTCGAACTATCTTTTTACATTAGTTCCATTTCTGGTCGCTTTGATTGCATCGTTGAATTGATCGCAAAATTGATGAGAGCGATTTGACCCCCTTCCCATATATTGAGCGATTTTTGCCCATAATCAATCATCATCCTGAAGGTCTAAGCTATTTAAAAATATATATTTCATTGGGGTACCCGATTTTCCGTTAGCTTCTGGAATCATTTGTAGTACTTTACTTGTAATTACTTGTAATAATTATTTTTATTCGCTAAATAAAATAATTTATTTCGCCAAATTAATATTCCAAAAACTTCTATTCGTTACTGGCCTTATGGGTTTGATTCCTGGCGGCCACGAAGAAAAAGAATGAAAAATATAATTAATCTAATAGTTTTGGTATTTGTTTGTCATTTGTCTTTTTTTTTAAACTGAAAATCCTTTGCATATGTACTTTTTTCCCCTGTATGTAAATTGTTCTCTGTTCCCATTCTCCTTTTACCCTTCGGCTACGTAACGATCAAACTTGGTTGCACATCAGAACACCGTTGACTACGTAACGACCAATATTGGCGGCTTGCGCACAGTAATATTATTTTCTAATTCGAACGCATCCTAAAATCCATACCGAATATCTCATTATTACTGACTAAGTAACACCGTTGACTACGTAACGACCAATATCGGCGGCTTGCTCCCGGAGCGCACAGTAATATTATTTTCTAATTCGTACGCATCCCAAAATCCATACCAAATATCTCAATATTACCATAGATACATAGACGGCCACTAAAATAATTTCGCGCGTTATTTCGCGGATATTTCTGGTAAAATTCCATTGTCAAACATTTTTTTTTTTTCGAGAAATCATTAAAAATTTTATAGATTTTAATCTAAATATTTTTGTATATAAATAAGCAAAACAAAATATTACCTTTGATAGAGAATCTAATAAAGATCACGATACGATTTACAATTTCTTAATAGGGTTCCGTATTTTTCCGTAAGACAAGTACAAGTTAGAAATGCCGAGTTTTTTTCACTTTTCCGACTTTCTCATATTTATTCATAATTATCTAATTATTTTACAAAATGAGATTTCAATATTTTATATACGAAATTTATATACGTGATCATTGCACAGTTATTCATTTTATGATTGCTATAGTAGTTCCATAGTTATAGTACTTTTTGACGAGCGCGGTGATATTGCAAGAAATTCCAATAAATTGCCGCGGTCTGCCATGAAAT
The DNA here is from genome assembly GCA_944548615.1 of Micropterix aruncella. Taxonomy (NCBI): domain Eukaryota; kingdom Metazoa; phylum Arthropoda; class Insecta; order Lepidoptera; family Micropterigidae; genus Micropterix; species Micropterix aruncella. The sequence goes on from OX155978.1 coordinate 2,050,163, forward strand.
TATGCCGCTACTCGAAGGGTTAAGTTTCCGAAGTTGTGACCATTTTCGAAACCGCGTCGCATCTGGTACGCCGGTATACGCCTTTCTCTCTCCGTCTGTGGCGCAGGGCTTGCTTAGCGATGTGCGACGCATCTAGCAAATTGAATCAACTTTGTCGACGGAATTTTAAATTAGGATTCCTGCCAGTTATTTCCATATCAGCTCTAAAAGAGCGAGGGGTGGGATATATCTTGCGCACGTATGGAATTAGTTAAGGCGGATACAGCCTTGTTAGTAAATTCAAGATTCATCCAATCGCACCAGAAAACCTAATACGTAATATACGAGTAGATAATCGGTTTCATCAAAAGAGTTCGAGGAGTAAATTTGCTCAAATACTCAAAATAATTATAACGCTGTGCAATATCTAAAATCTTACTAAAACCCTTGGGTATTTTTTAAATTTATTTAACCCTTCGAGTAGCGGAATAATTTCATGATAGACCGCGGCCATTTATTGGATTTTCTTGCAATAACGCCGCTTTCGACAAAAAGTACTATAACTATGGAACTACTATAGCAATCATAAAAAGAATAACAGTCAATGATCGCATTAAAATTTCTTATATACAATATTGAAATCTCATTTTGTAAAACAATTAGATAATTATGAATAAATATAAGAAAGTCGAAAAAGTGAAAAAAACTCGGCATTTCTAACTTGTACTTGTCTTACGGAAAAATACGGAACCCTATTTAGAAATTGTAAATACTATCGTCATCTTTATTAGATTCTCTATCAAATGTAATATTTCGTTTTGCTTCTTTCCATACAAAAATATTTAGATATTAGCTCATAAAAACCAATAAAAATTTTGATAATTTCTCGAAAAAAAGAATGATGATGTTTGATAACGGAATTTTAAAAGAAATATCCGCGAAATGACGCTCGAAATTATTCTAGCGGCCGTGTATCTATAGTAATAATGAGATATTTTGTATGGATTTTAGGATGCTTTCGAATTAGAAAATAATATTACTGTGAAAATAAAATTTCAGACGTTGTCTTTTTAAACATTTTACCAATTGAAATGATAGTTTTATATAAAAAGTATCTATAAAAGTATCTAGCTATATTGATATATTTTGATTATTTTTTATTTTTTAAATACTATTGTATTTATTAGAATTAATACTATTGTGATTTTTTCTTAGTATTCATTTAATAGTTTAAAAATTGTTTTGACTGTTTATATGATCTGGTTCCAGAAATTACGTTTATTAGACGACTGCCCAAAAAGTAGAATGTTACGTGTTTAGAACTCATCTATGTATGTTTTCTATTTCCTTTTTCCACAATAACTTCTAAACGCTTGAGCCGATTTAAAAGTGTGTATTATTGTTAGAATCGCTATTTAACCCTAGTACTAACGACCAAGTTTGGTTGCACATCAGAACACCGTTGACTACGTAACGACTAATATTAGCGGCTTGCTCTCGGAGTGCACAGTAATATTATTTTCTAATTCGAACGCATCCTAAAATCCATACCAAATATCTCATTATTACCATTGATACATAGACGGCTGCTAGAATAATTTCGCGCATCATTTTGCGGATATTTTTGGTAAAACTCCGTTGTCGAACATCATTAATTTTTTTTCGTGAAATCATCAATTTTTTTTTTGGTTTTATGTAAATCTTAATATTTTTGTAAATAAATAAGCAAAACGAAATATTACCTTTGATGGAGAATCTAATGAAGATCACGATGATATTTACAATTTCTAAATAGGGTTCCGTATTTTTCCGTAAGACAAGTACAAGTTAGAAATGCCGAGTTTTTTTGACTTTTTCGATTTTCTCATTTTTATTCACAATTATCTAATTGTTTTACAAAGTGAGATTTCAATATTCTATAAAGGAAATTTTAATGCGATATTCTTTTTATGATTGCTATAGCAGTTCCATAGTTATAGTACTTTTTGTCGAGCGCGGCATTGCAAGAAATTCTAATAAATGGCCGCGGTCTTCCATGAAATTATGCCGCTACTCGAAGGGTTAATATATTTACTTGTTATTATGTTAAGAAACCTATTAGATTCTCTATTTGTCTTTATAATAATTCTCAAACCAGTATAAAGCAAAAAGTTTGTAGTAACTACCTGTTACTTGCAGTAGTTTGTATAGTAGTCGGGATACTGTGTGATACTATAGTATATTGTGACATATTCGAGAGCGGCAAATTCACCAATTCAAATTCAAATTCAAAATTCTTTATTAATCTATAATATTACATATATTTTTAAAATTCAAAGCCATCCTAACTAGGCCTCGCCTGTACTAAGGTAGGCTTAATATAAAAGAAGGTAGAGTGGTTTTCGTAACTTGCTATCGTATTATCTTTGAATATTATTATGTTACGTTTAAGAAGATAGATATGTCTGCAAAATAATAAAGCGTAATAATATTAAATTTAGGTATATACATATAAACATACACATACATACATAAATAAATATATACTTTATAGATAAATATAAAATAATACTATATATACATACATCTCACAAACCGTGCTCTATTTTAATATATATTGTATTAATGTCTCCGTTTCTTGTCGACCCATAGTCAAAAGTGACTTAGTTAGGTTTTTATTTACGCCGTGACTAATCTTATATTTCAGTCCTGCAGGAAAAATACTATTCATTTTGTTGAACAGTCGAGGAGCAGTGTAAGAAAAGTGTTTTTGCGCAAAACTTGTTCTCTTTTTTTGGATTAAATGCTGTCTGGTAGTTGTTACTCGTGTTCCTTTATGGTGTATTGAATATAGATGATTATTCTCATGATTATAGTAGTAGAGTAAGAATACCTTAGCGTATATTTGACGAATTAGATAGGAATGTAATGTTATGAAATGTAATGTTACACCATTATTATTCAAGTATGAGAAAAAATATAGAAGTCGTGAACTATTTCATTAAAAAAATAAAAAAGAAGCTTTTACAAGCTCATTTAAAATACCCTTCTTTAGCCATTCGTCTTCGGTTTTATGAGCGGGAAAGAAGATAAGGGTGATACAGTCGTCCCACTCTAACGGAGTCGCACGCGACTCACCCGAGCGTGACCGACTACCGACATAAAAGAAACTTAATGATACAGGGCAAAACAGCGATGGGACAGGCTAACCATACAACCGAGACGACAGCATTTGTTGATCATCCTCATCCTGATCATCAAATTTAAATTACCTTATTTATTTTCAAATTTATGATATTTATAATATAAAACCGTTAAAACCTAACTACTCTGCCACTTGTTCTAAGGTTGACCATTTATTATAATCATCATTTCGAGGCATTTAATCAGAGTTTTATTTTAATCATAGGTTAGCCGAAAATATTGCCTGCAGGCAATAAGCTCGCATTTTCTTACGAATGAACCGTTTCATTCATTTTATTTTGAGAAATCTATTAAACGTTATCGTACTAAAATTATCATTATTACCTAAATGAAAGTCGAAACAAAATGTCAATCATCAATAAAGTATTGCGGGTAATTTAAAATAATATAAAAATTTCAAAAATCATCAATAATCATCAACTTACAAAAACAAAAAATATTAACTTTGAAAAAGTCGTCCAGAATAGTCTAGTATCTACACAGTGAGATTTTATTAGCTGCATCCTGGATGTTAGTAATCAAAATCAAAATGTTCTTTATTCATACAATTAAATATTATATTTAATGTATGTTTTTATGACGCGTCCAAGCCGTAGTATACTCCCAAGCCGTTTTGTCATTTACATAATCAGATATTGTATAGTATGCTTTTTTATACAATTTTGTTTTGATAGTGGCTTTAAACTTATTTACAGATAGTTCTCTAATAGTATGAGGAAGTTTGTTATAGAACCGTATACATTGTCCCAAAAAAGAATTGCTTATTTTGTGGAGACGAGTAGAACGTACAACAAGGTTATGCTTATGTCTAGTATTAACATTATGAGTGTCGGTTTTTTTTGAAACTTGTCAATATTCTTGTGGATATACAACAGATTTTCGTATATATATATATATATATTGTGATGCAAGAGTAGGAATATTTATCTCTTTGAATTTTTCTCTAAGGGAAACCCGAGGACCAAGTTTATATATAGCTCTTACAGCACGTTTCTGTAGTATAAATATGTTATTGATGTCCGCACAGCTTCCCCAGAGAAGAATCCCATAGGACATAATGCTATGAAAGTAACTAAAGTATACTAAATATACTATTCTTGCTGTATCTACATCAGTCAGCCGCCTTATTGTTTTAACTGCGTATGCCGCTGAGCTAAGTTTTTCTGACATTTTCTCAATTTGTGGGCCCCATAGTAATTTGGAATCAATTGTTATCCCTAGAAACACAGTTGAAGCAACAGGCTCCAGTCTAGTCCCATTTATTTCTATGTACATTGGTTTGTACCTGCTTAACATTAGGTGTAGAAAATTTAATCACTTTGGTTTTTTTTTTCATTTAATAATAGGTATTTACATTAAACCAATGGACAACTTTTGGTAGTGCATTGTTAACTTCGTCATAATTGTACAATTGTCGACTTATTTTAAACGTCAAAGAAGTATCATCTGCAAACAATACAATTTCGTAATTATGTATTCCTTATGTGAAAAAGTAAATCATTGATGTATATTAAGAATAGAAATAGGCCAAGAATGGAGCCTTGTGGGACACCCATGGTGACCATAGATCCTGGTGATCTTTTACCGTTTACATCAATCTTCTGAATATTATTACCCAAATAAGAAGTAAGAAGATCAAGAGCCTTGTTCCTAATGCCATAGTGATGTAATTTCCTGACTAGTGTATCATGGTGTACACAATCAAATGCCTTAGACATCGACTAATGCTTTGAATGCATCGACATAATGCGATGAAGAATCCCATAGGACATAATGCTATGAAAGTAACTAAAGTATACTATTCTTGCTGTATCTACATCAGTCAGCCGCCTTATTGTTTTAACTGCGTATGCCGCAGAACTAAGTATTATTGATATTTTCTCAATTTGTGGGCCCGATTGTAATTTGAAGTCAATTGTTATCCCTAGAAACACAGTTGATCACCGTAAATCAGGGAGAGCAACGAATAAACTTTTAATAAACAAATTTTTAAAAAACTAAACAAAAAATCTTTTTTTTTGTCATAGTTGTAATTTATATCTATTCAAAAAAAGTTAGAGAATCGTTGAGCGCGCACGATCTAGCACTAGGTAAAATATCGCGAATAAACAATATTCGCGATATTTTACCTACCGTTAGATGACGCAACGCACTCAACGCTTTTAAAACTTTTATGAATAGATATGATTCACAAATTTGACAGAAAAAAAGATATTTTTATTCTTCTTTTTTTTGTTAAATGTTGTTTTATTTCTGGTACAGATTCACCCGCTTTAAGGATGTCACTAAAAAACTTACACTGTATTTAAAGTATTGAATGACAGTATAATTATAATAATAATATTAATAATAAAAATTTTAAAAAATTAAAATACAATCCGGGATAATATTATGACACAGAGTTATTCCAGTTTATTTAAATATTGTATGTAATAAAAATTATTATTTCTATTTCAACCTAATTAGAGTTATGCTTTTATATCAAATATTTAATTATTTCATAAGATATTTAATGTCTGCAGTCGTACAATGTAAAATGCGTCCACGCAATCTATTTTGAAATGTATATGAAATTATATTCGGTGTGTTTTTTTTTATAACGACAAGTTAAAGGCAAGGCAAAAAAAACGAAATACTGTATTTATTTCTACGGAGATCTATACGACCTTTTAAGAACTGCGAAGTCTACTTGATTTACAAAACGATTAGGTCTATAGGTTTCGATCAGTTTATATAGTAATACCGCATCGTTCACCTTGCTTTGAACTTATAAGGGGTCAGGTGTGTGTAATTAACATATGGCATATTTTATCAAGCTTTGAAACGCGTAGTAATTATCAGACAAAGCTTCCACCTATCCTAAGGAATTTTACAATGGATTAAATTAGAATTAAGAAGGAAAACAGGATTAACGAGATACCAAATATTTTTTGGAATCTTGGTTTTATTTTGCTGCTAACACACGCTGCTGCTTCTGTCACAGTAAATTCGGGAGGTCGGTTCGCAAACAATGGGATGGCCCGACATGAGCCGCTCGATAAACCCGATCGAACACGTATGGGACGACTTAAAAAGACAAGTAAGAAGTTGGCGGTAAGTACGTACGACAAATAAGTAGGTACTCCATACAAAGCCCGCGAGCTGAAAGCGGCAATACATTAAGGAAGCACTTCATTAAGCAAGCGATTCTTGCATTCTACAAATCTAGAGATTACCATGCACGAACTCAAAACAATCTGTACACAAGAATTCTGCGAGTATCAAATATATAATTCCGTCAGTCAGGACAACATTTGGCCAAAGACATATATTCTATGTACATAGCCCCAAAATTATATAATTCCCTAAGTAAAGACATGAAAAAATTTACTAACATAAAAATATTTAAAGCAAACCTTAATAGATGGCTACTTAACAAGGGATATGTAAAATCTGATGAACTTCTTCACAACGCACGACAATTTATTTAGTATCTATTATTATTAATTACATTTTGTTAAATTCGAACTATAAATGTATTTATTTAGTACATAGCTATATATTTTATAAAATTAGTATATTTGTTTGTATATGTATACAGGTGGTGGGTCCAAATAATTTATTGTTAAAACAAACTTAATTTCTTGAAATTGCATAAAAATATGCACATCTAGAGACGGGCCAAATTATCGCCTAGTTAGCTGTGCTATTGGCAGGAAAGGTCATGTAAGACGTGTTGAACCTCCCTATATTAATTATTAAATAATTAATATAATTAATATAAGAAGCAAACGTTGCATGATCAATGAACTGTACACCGAATCATAAATATCTCAATAAATAAAAATAATAAGTACTCGATATATGTAGGGCGATCGTTCGCTAGCGATAAAGGGATCCCATTAAACCTACATTGTACTGTCGAAAGTGGTGCTCATCCAAACATTCATCTCGTTTTAACAATAAGCTTTTCCCAATCCAGTCCGGGATACCTTCTAGCTATGTGAGTAGCCTTTATTATTTTTATTTCTTCATCAAAGAACGATCAGCTAGCTGTTAAATGAAAATAAAAATAAAATACTTCATTTGCTCGTTCCCATGAAATAAGATATAAATCGTAATTTCTGGTCGAGAAGTTTATACTTAAGGCTATATGATATTTACAAGAGTTCAAAAAATAAGATTACAATGTACGAGGGATGTTTCCAAAGTTCTGGGAATTGTGCTATAATTAAATTACGCAGAACTTATAGGCAATGTTGTTGGTGCCAGACAAGTCTTGACATGTTTATGCAACTATCTAGTGCAACATTGTTCAGTCTGATTTAGGTGTTCGACTGTTATAGATGCGTTTTCTAAACACTGCTTTTGTAACCATGAAAGACGCAGCAAAATCTCAAAGAGCAATAATTTTCTTTTTGTGGAAAGAAGGTGTGAAAACATCAGAAATTATTCAGCGTCTGCAAGGAGTATTTGGTGAGTCCGCAGAATCCCAAAGTGCTGTTTATCGGTGGATCGATCGTTTTAAACCCGGTAGAACATCACTAGAAGACGATCCACGCAGTGGGCGCCCAAGCACGTTGGTAAATGAAAGAAACATTACTGCCGTCGAAGACCTACTGAAAGAGGACAGGCGAATGACTATTCGTCAAATTAGTGTGTGCCTAGGGATAGGTACACGACAAGTTCATAACATCTTGCATGATTATTTAAGCGTTAGCAAGGTTTCGGCTCGCTGGGTGCCAAGGCTGTTGGGAGCAGACCAGAAACTAAATAGGTCTGATACTTGTCGTCAACTTCAAGAGCTGTTAGCCCGTTACGGTGATAAATTTTGGCAACGAATAATAACCACTGACGAAACGTGGATTCCTTATTTCAATCCTGAGACCAAAAGTCAATCCAAAGAATGGCGCAAACGTGAAGAAGGGCCTCCACTTGAGACGCGTGCAGTTCCGTCTGTTGGAAAGGTAATGCTTACTGTATTCTGGGATTGCTAAGGAATTATTTTTAAGGATTATCTGGCGAAAGGTACTACAATTAACGCAGAATATTATTCAAATTTATTATCCGGACCACTGCAACAGGCACTTGTTTAAAAACGGCCTGGAAAGTTGCATAAGCGTCCGTTATTGCAACAGGATAATGCAAGACCACACACTGCAAGAAAAACGAAGGATGTTTTGAACGATTTACGATGGGAATTGCTTCCACACCCACCTTATTCCCCGGATCTTGCACCCAGTGATTATCACCTGTTTCCAGATTTGAAAAAACCCTTACGGGGGTGTTCGATTTGAAAGTTTAACTGACGTAAAACGTGCCATAAATAGGTGGATTGAGGAGCCACCGAAAAAGTTCTTTGAGGACGGCTTAAAAAAATAAGTTTATCGTTGGGATAAATGTATTCAGTTAAATGGGGATTATGTTGAAAAACTACATTGTAATATTGACGAAAATTAACAAAACAATAAAAATATGGCTAAATTACCAGAACTTTGGAAACATCCCTAGTATAATATTGTTAATGTTTGATCGGTTTTTGGTAAAAATCATTTTTAAAGAATTCGTTTAAAGTATGACACTTTGATGAAAAAATAAAAATAGCTGGCTGATAACGAGCCCAGCAATCTTATATCGTCCTTTTAAAGAGTGGATATATTCAAATGTCAAAGCGAATTTTCGATATGTTATTCCTCATTTAAGAGACGATCGATTGTGATTTTTCATTGTTTTTGCTTTAATTTGTCTTTAAAAAAGACATTTTATTTTGGTTTCCAAAAGGTTAAGCTTTGTTTTTGAGATGTGGATGAAGGACGATCGTTCGCTAGTGATAAAGGGATCCCATTAAACCTACATTGCACTGTCGAAAGTGGTGCTCATCCAAAAAATACATCTCCTTTAACTCTTTATTTAACTCCTACTTAACTTTTTTATTTCCCGCTTTCCGCTATCCTTTATAGGTCCGGAACCCTAATGGTCTACGTGGTTACCCTATGTTGTGCATATTTAAATAATCGCGCGGTCACCCGGCCGTTAATCGCGACGCTAAGGGTCACTTCACACCCCCTCGATTAAAACAGCTGTCGAATTATAAAGGCAAATGAGCATGTATGGATGGGACCTAATCGTCTCCTGTGATGTGACTGTTCCGCTTGACACTTGCTGTGGGCCACGTCAGCGGGCACAATGCGATCGTCTTTTTTCTAACATGATAGTATAACAGTCACGTGCATATACCTCTGGAACTAATAAACATTTAAGTAAATTTAAAAAATACTACACATACAATAATTATAGTATTATACACGTACATAAATATTATTATACACACACATACACAAATTTTTTTTTGACTATAGTAGGTACCGGAAGACTAAAAAAGTAAAATAAAATTTCCAATATATCACCCCCTAGGTCTTCTTCTTTTTCTCCGTCGTTCCCGCATTACTCGTGGCCACTAGACAACAGTTTGCCTACGAGTCTCCTCCACTTCGACCTGTCTTCTGCATGACGGGTCGCAGATTGTATTGACCCTTTTGTAACTTCTTTGATGAGGTCGTTCCATCTGGCCGGTGATCTGCCTCTGCTTCTACTTTCCTCTACTTGACCCCCGGAAAGCATTTTCACCAGATTCTCTGGGTTTCTCCTGGCAACATGACCGAAGAACTGCAGGACCCTTCTCATGCATACGGTGGAGAGTCTCACCTGATGCCGAGTTCTTCCAGGACAGATTTGTTGGTGCGGCGTGCTGTCCATGGGATTCCTAGCATTTTACGCCAACACCACATCCCCAGTGCATCGATTTTGGTGCGTATCCGAGCCTTCAGGGTCCATGTCTCCGATGCATAGAGAAAGATCGAGAAAACCAGAGCTCGAACCAGCCTGACCTTAGTCCGCTGACTTATACCCCGATTCTTCCACAGCCTTTCTAGCTTGCTCATGGCCGATCTTGCCATCTGGCTTCTGCGTGAGACCTCCTTCTATGTAAACAGCCAGTTCAAAAGTGTCTAATTAAAAAATAATTTAGCTAAAACGCGTCGAGATCGACGGTCAGTTTATTGACAGTAATGTTTAAAAAATAAACGAAAACATACTTCTTTTTTATTCACAAATAATATTTCTTTCGCTTACTTACTTGGATAACCGCAAAAACTCTAACCCCCATCCCCCCGCGCAAAAATACAGCAATTGGCACTATCAAGGGGCAATCATATTATCGGACGCGTCCGTAAGCCGCGGCTTATCGACGCGACTGAAAGGTTATATCTGTGTAATGAATTTCTATTGCGCCGTGCACATTATCGGACGTCAGTCGCGGACGTCACCTTGAGGCTTCGGACGTCCGATATAGATCTGGCAAGCCGCGTCACAAACGACTGTGCATACTGTTTAGTCGCGTCCATAAGCCGCGGCTTGCGGACGCGTCCGATAATATGATTGCCCCTTAATTATTTATTTTTCGACAGCTGTCGAGTTACAGTCGATCTATTGTCGAGTTACAACAAAGTGAATAGCGCGAGAATATTAAGCGTGCTCAAATGTCTTTGTATACCAATTTTCATGGCGATCGGTGGAGCGGTATAGTAGTTGAAGTGCTGCAACGCCATCTAGTGGCGAGATACAATTAAGATTATAGTCCGAAATTATTATGCGTGCTCGAATGTCTATGTATATCAATTTTCATAGCGATAAGGGGAATGGCAGTTGATAGATTTAAATAACATTTAAACGTTAATTTGTGTGGTTATAACACACGAATTTGAGCTATTATATTAGTACGCAAACAGTAAAAGAATCTTCCTATTGCAAAAAAGAGCACTGCGCAGCATGTATCAGGTAACGCCCAGGACCTCATGCAGAGCATACTTCAGTAAGGCAAAGATAATGACCATGTATTCGGCGTTCATATACCAGTGCTTAATGTATGCCAGACAGCATCTAACAGAAACCGCAACTAGAGCGACCATTCACTCTCACCATACACGCGGTAATTCCCTTTTATGCGTGCCCCGAACAGGACTGGCAAAAGTACAGAAGAGCTACTTATGCCTTAGCATTAAATTCTACAATTTACTCCCTACCACTATCAAAAAACTGGAGGACAAAAAATAAAAATAAAAACATTAAGGAGATGCTGATAGGCCACCCTTTCTATAATCTGACCGAATTCAAGGGCCATGACTTTGCAAATATTGTGCCAATTTGAATGATAATTATATGTACTTTTAGTATTTAAATGTAAGATTTAGCTTTAGTTTGATTATTTAACAACTTACTTACTACTTTGGATGTTACTATATACAGTTTTTAGTACATATATATTCGATTTATTGACTATTTCAATTTTTAGGCTTCTGCTTTGATTCTATTCAACTTTTTAACTGACTATTTTACTTATTGTGTGTTTAGTAGGTAGCTATTAGAATGATTGACTATTTTATTAAACAAGCCTTTAATTTGTTTTGTAATACGATTCTACGACGAATAACTTTTAGTAGGTTCCAAAGTTTCTTAGATAGGTACTATATATTTTTTAAGCTATTGCATAGCTTTTATCGCGGGCCTAGGCCAGCGCGGCGACCGAATGAAGAAATTTCTTAACGAAAATGAATGATTTTAAACTGATAATTACGTCTAAACGAGTACTGCTTACGATTTGAAAAAAATATATGTTAAACAAGAACATTTTCCTAATATTCTTAGCTTTGAATATTTTAGATTTTGTTTATATTACATAGTGTAATTAATTTGTGAAATTAGGTCTAACCGAACACAAAAACGACTACTACCCAAATTCTTGCTGGCGTATTATTATGAAACCTGCACCATTTTAAAGATAATTTAATTATCTATCTTTTTATCTACGCATTTTTTTGAATAATTCGTTTTTTTTTGCTTTATCGAATAAAAAATTCGTGCGCGGCGCTCTATCGGAAGACGTTTAAATTATTCCGAATCATTTGCTTCCGCAGATGACTCGGAATAATTTCAACGTTTTCCGATAGACCGCAGTTATCTGATATCAGAAAAAATAAAATAAATAAAATAAATTAATAATTATAATTGCATAAGTTGTTAAAAATGCTATGCAATAGCTTTACCGCGGCAGTCCCCGAGTGCCACACGTATTTTTTTTTTAAAATAATATATGCACCTATGTTAAGTAAAGATTAAAGTAGTAATGAGACTTACCTACTACTTAAAACAAAAATATTTTGACACGTCCAAGAGCGGTTTTTAGCCGCCAATTGGACAAGACGTAAATTTATTTATTTATTTATAACGTACAAGAAAAATATACAAGGACATGCATACTGTTGTACATGAGGAATAATTAAGAACAAACATTATTATAGCGAAAATCATAGCTCTATACATATAAATATGCTAGCATATCCGAATGAGGCGAAATCACACAACCAACTAGACCTAGAAGGTCTGTCTCTGGCTGTGCTGTGTTATATCAACTGTATTTTTGTAACTCGCGAACTGACGAAGGTGATCAATTTTCAAATATTTCTAAATATAAATCTAAGAAATGTGTTGTTTACACAAATTAAAGTAAAATTTAAAGTAGAAAAAAATATGTATGCAATTATGGACTAAAATAAAGTAAACTTTACATTATATTCAATAAATTGAAGTGGAAAATAAGTAATAATATATACAAATATATGAATAAACACTACATTCTAATATCTATGTATAAGAAAATGATATGTAATATTGCACAATTTTACAAATACATATTTTCAAATGTAATGTAATGTAATGTAATTAGGAAAGAGGCAAATTTGAAATTCTTAAAAATTGACGAAAAGTGTGCACCCGAATAAACCCGAACGGCCGATCCTCAAACGACGGTCGGTATTTATGTAGCTGATTATGCGTGCAATTCGCATTGGTTTTCTTTTTTAACGCTTTTCTTTTTATGTGCTAATAGATCTATCGCAGAAAGGAAAGCTGTAGCAAGTTTAGACAGCAAGATTTGCTGGGACCAAGGATTGAAGATGTGTGTACAGTTTGTCTTGTACATTGTTTGCAATGGTTGTATATATTCTATATTAAAATCACACATAAGTTATTAACAAACAGGTAATAAAAAGTGTAAATTTATTAATGGGTTCTTATTTTCCGGTCACTAAATTCACACCTAATATGCTTCGTGTTTTTTTTTAAATCATTATTCTCAAATGCTGAAGAGGAGGGGTTACAATGCCAGACTTTAGCCCAGGTCCGGAAAAATCGTGGACCTGGGGCTGATAGTACTTAAGAGTATCTACTCATGAATACCCTATATTAGCTATACTATAAAGAAACTACAATCTTAAAAAAAGGCTTTAATCTTAGTATTAATGTAGTTTTCCAAACTGTTCTAGTTGTACATTAAAGATGCTTTAACCCTTCGGCTACGTAAATGACCAAATTTGGTTGCACATCAGAACACCGTTGACTACGTAACGGTCAATATTGGCGCTTGCTCCAGGAGCGCACAGTAATATTATTTTTTAATTCGAACGCTTCCTAAAATCCATACCAAATATCTCATTATTACCATAGATACATAGACGGCCGCTAGAATAATTTCGCGCTTCATTTCGCGGATATTTCTTCATCATTTTTTTTAAGCTATTGCATAGCTTTTATCGCGGGCCTAGGCCAGCGCGGCGACCGAATGAAGAAATTTCTTAACGAAAATTAATGATTTTAAACTGATAATTACGTCTAAACGAGTACTGCTTACGATTCAAAAAAAATATATGTTAAACAAGAACATTTTCCTAATATTCTTAGCTTTGAATATTTTAGATTTTGTTTATATTACATAGTGTAATTAATTTGTGAAATTAGGTCTAACCGAACACAAAAACGACTACTACGCAAATACTATCTGGCGTAATATTATGAAACCTGCACCATTTTAAAGATAATTTAATTATCTATCTTTTTATCTACGATTTTTTTCGAATAATCCGTTTTTTTTGCTTTATCGAATAAAAAATTCGTGCGCGGCGCTCTATCAGAAGACGTTTAAATTATTCCGAATCATTTGCTACCGCAGCCGCAAATGATTCGGAATAATTTCAACGTTTTCCGATAGAGCGCAGTTATCTGATATCAGAAAAAATAAAATAAATAAATAATTATAATTGAATAAGTTGTTAAAAATGCTATGCAATAGCTTTACCGCGGCAGTCCCCGAGTGCCACACGTATTTTTTTTTTTGAGAAATCATCAAAAATTTTATTGGTTTGGTTTTATGAGCTAATATCTAAATATTTTTGTATTTAAATAAGCAAAACGAAATATTACATTTGATAGATAATCTAATAAAGATCATGATAGTATTTAATATTTCTAAATTGGGTTCCGTATTATTCCGTAAGACAAGTACAAGTTAGAAATGCAGAGTTTTTTTCACTTTTTCCACTTTCTCATAATTATTCATAATTATCTAATTGTTTTACAAAATGAGATTTCAATAATTGATATACGACATTTCAATGCGATTATTGCACAGTTATTCTTTTTATGATTGCTATAGTTATAGTACTTTTTGTCGAGCGCAGCTATATTGCAAGAAATTCCAATAAATTGCCGCGTTCTGCCATGAAAGTATGCCGCTACTCGAAGGGTTAAGGGTATCTACTTATGAACACCCTATATTAGCTATTCTATAAAGAAACTATAATTTTGAAAAAAGTTTTTAATCTTGGTATTAATGCAGTTTACCAAACTGTTCTAGTTGTACATTAAAGATGCTTTGTCACCCTACTTTATTTATCACACTGATTCCGAATGTGTATTGTAAGTTTTCTAAGTCTCCGTTATAATACTCCAGATGTCGAATGGTATCTTAACTGCCCAAATATCAAGTATGTAGTTGTCTAAGTCTAAATGTTAATAAATTAACATAAATACACCGTGTTTAGTGTCAAATGAAAGATCTGATTCAGTATATTATGAAAATATGAAGTATATGGATAAATACGTAGATCAGGAATATTTAATTTTAAAAAACGTAATACAATACAATCAACTACTCCAGTAGATAGGCATTCCTACACTTGGATGCGTCACAAAATTAAATGCTAAAAAATTAATTATTAAAAACATAACTATCGTGATAGTTGTCATGGCTGTAATATTATATTCAATATTATCTACATACAAATAATCAAAATATACTAATGTGATTTAAGAGTCAGGGAGAATAATATAATAAAATAGAAACGCAAAATCTAAGTAGAATAATCAAAGAAATTTTATTTTATTGTCAATACAGCAATAATATGCCTTCGTATTTTTTTAAAAAATGAATAGATGTATAATAAATTATATGAAAATTAGAATGTCAGCTATCATAATACCATTAGGTTTAAAATTTTACACATATCATTAATCATCAACATGGAAAATACAATCAGAATTTTCAAACTCCCTTATACTTTGCTAAATTGGGTTTCTTACCAAATTATTTATAATTATGTTTTTAAATTGATCCTCTCCAAGGCTCTTTATTTGCTATGGAATCTTATTATAATAGGACAAATTTTCGGTGAATAAAAATTAAATATAAATACGGTAGTTCACTTTTTGCAACTCCAGTCGTATTTTTTATTCCTTTTATAATATTTACCTGTTTAATAAAACGATTCGTAAATACCTATATAGCAGTAGGTTAAGTTTGTTTTTTGGAAGAAGAAAAAAGCTTCATAAATATGTACTTTGCAGTAGGTTGGTATTTAAAAAAAATATATGACAGCGTTAGCTAAACTGCATTATGAGATAGAGCATATTTTTACGGAATCAGTGTGATGAATCAGTAAGTTGACATTAAAATATCATCTTAGAAGAGTTTGATTTAGCGCGCCTGGCCAGCGCTGGATTTAGACTTCATAAGGCCCTTGAACTATTGGTGCAGTATATACGACGATTGCTCACTCGGACTATTTGGGGGGGGGGGGGGAGCAAAAAAGTAGAGGCCTAAGCTATAGCTTGTGTAGCTTATACGTAAATCCTGCACTGGTAAATTCATAAACACCGTTGTATGATAAAGTAACGATGAAATGTTAAGTTGCCTGAACTTTTTAATTTTCATCACTAATATACAAGTATAAAAGCCTTTTAAAATTAAAATAAAGACAAGAAACTTTAAAATATATATTTTATATTATGTACATACCTATTCACCATGTGATAGATACATCAGCAGCTACCATAAGTCCAAAACCACATAGTGCCACAATCACATCATCACAGTATTATAGAAAACTACTTAAGCTATAACAAGATTCTAAATCTCACAGTGTAAACGCGAGTTTATTTTTTTTTTTTTTGATTATTTGTTTGTTTATGTCAGCTGTGTCACTTGACAGTTCGGTTCAAATTTTCGTATATTATTTCGCGGTCGCTGGCGGCAGCGCGTGACGCACAACCGAACCGGGCGACGTCCGCGGCGCAACTGAGCTTTCCGAATTTCCATCCGATTCCCGCCACCACTGGCGCGGCGGGAGGAAAATGTGTGGGTGGGGATGGGGCGCCCGCACTAGGATGACAAGTACTCGCACAGGGACGTACTGATGCGCAGCAAACAAAAATGTAGGTCAATGTAGGAAAAAGGCGAATTTCTTTCAAAATACCATGATCGAATAAATCCGACATACCTACCACAATATTATAGACCGTAAAATTTCAGATAAAAATTTACACAAAACTATAATACCTCTATAAAATCGAAGACTATCGCGGTTGTTTGACATTATAAATAGGATAGAAAACGAATTTACCGCGTGAAATTTGTAGGACCCGACGTTTCGGTGACGTTGCAGCCGCCGTTGTCTAGGGTAGACTGAAGAGCTGTCAGTCCGTTGTTTTGCGGGTAGGCCGCAAACCGCTGCCGCCACTGCGTAGGTTATAACGGTGGTGGGGGGCCGGGCTCGGAGCGCGGGAATTTTTAAAATCCGTCTTGCACACAACACTCACTGTATCCTGTTTTACGTCTTTGCGTTCGGCGGAAGTAACCACTGGATGCAGTTTCAAAATCCCATTGTTCTATCCAAGGAACAATTCTACTTTCCTCGCATGATCCGGGAAGCCATTGAAATAAGAAGAACTCAGAACTTCAATATAGATGACGGCTACAAACTCTCTTCTACGTGGAACCCTCTTCTTAAAATGTTCCCGCGGCCGAACGCCGAACGCAAAGACGTAAAACAGGATACAGTGAGTGTTGTGTGCAGGACGGATTTTCAAAATTGCCGGGCTCCGAGCCCGGCCCCCCACCACCGTTATAACCTACGCAGTGGCGGCAGCGGTTTGCGGCCTACCCGCAAAACAACGGACTGACAGCTCTTCAGTCTACCCTAGACAACGGCGGCTGCAACGTCACCGAAACGTCGGGTCCTACAAATTTCACGCGGTAAATTCGTTTTCTATCCTATTTATAATATAATACCTCTGAAAGCGATGGCATAAAAAAGCAACAAACTTAGAGCTATTTTAAAATAATTCAAATTATTGATGATGAAGCGATTAAAACATGAGAATCGCTCGAACTTGTGCCGGCATCGAACGGTGTTTTATTCTTACCGCTACACAAATAGGCTGAGTTATAATTAACCGGCATCCTTGAATTGGGTGAATCAGTACGAGCAAATAACCAATCTTGTCAAAAAATTGTGGGAGAAACACATTTTTTATCGCACCGCGCTCAACGCTTCTCAAACATTTTTCAATAGATAAGTTTTACAAATGTGACAAAAAATAAAAGTAAAAAAAATACGTGTGGCACTCGGGGACTGCCGCGGTAAAGCTATTGCATAGCATTTTTAACAACTTATTTATTAGCAATTATAATTATTTATTAGCATTTTTAGCAATTATAATTATTTATTTATTTTATTTATTTTATTTTTTTCTGATAGGTATCAGATAACTGCGCTCTATCGGAAAACGTTGAAATGATTCCGAATCATTTGCGGCTGAGGTAGCAAATGATTCGGAATAATTTAAACGGCTTCCGATAGAGCGCCGCGCACGAATATTTTATTCGATAAACCAAAAAAAACGGATTATTCGAAAAAAATCGTAGATAAAAAGATAGACAATTAAATTATCTTTAAAATGGTGCAGGTTTCATAAGAATACGCTAGATAGTATTTGCGTAGTAGTCGTTTTTGTGTTCGGTTAGACCTAATTTCACAAATTAATTACACTATGTAATATAAACAAAATCTAAAATATTCAAAGCTAAGTACATTAGGAAAATGTTCTTGTTTAACCCCTCGAGGCCCGCGGTTTGAATTTCAATGTGTGCCTTACGGCCCGTAAGAAATTCGCGAGTCTCAAAAAAAAGATGGCGTTTCAGAAAAAAAACGATTACTCCGAAACTGTCACACCGATCGTCTAAAAAAGACCTGTTTTATGTTCCTATTGAAATTTTCTATTAGATATTTGTAAAGTCGTTATGTAAAGCAATAAAGATTATTCATAATTATTAGTCAAAGTTGTACTAACGATAAAAATTAGCCACTGGCGATAAAAAAAATGTTTTTTTAGTCCATAAATCACTATTTCCGGAGATTGTGAAAAGTTTTATAATAATTATAATATGCTGCATTAAAACTATGACTTCGTTTTACTTATTCCCATACAAAAATAAAAAAATAATCGGTATTTAAAATGTTGTTTTTTTTTGATATTTTAGGTTATGAAAAATTTTGTTTGTCAATTATTTTGTAGTACTTACGGTTGTAACTGATAACATCTTCTGCGTTTATCCGATAAGAAATACATCCAGCTTCATATTTGTATACATAAACTTTCACTTTGGTCTTTGTCGAATTGTATATTCATAAAAATAGAACACAAGTCCTCAAAAAACAGCACTCAACTTTAAAAAATAACCGAGTAATAACCGTGCCCACTATTACATACTTTTCGATCGATCGGCGATAAAGAAAACTTGAATTTCTATTTGTCATTCTATATAATACAACTGTTGGTACTAATAAAATAAGCTTTATATTATCCAAAACACACGACACGGGAACACTTTTGGCGTAATGGCATATCGGCAGCATCGCCCGAGGTCACGACTAGGGAGGTGCGGTCCAGACACACCCCGTTCATTGATGTTAATCGAATAGTAAAATTTCTATTGTATCTCTAAGACACGATCGAAAAACTTTTTTGAATATTATAAGACTTTTTGTATGGGATATTGTTCATCGAGAGAAACCCAGTCGAAAGTTCTCTAAGACTTTTTTTGATTTAGGCTATCGCCTTTGAGAAAAAAAGCTCAAAAGATCGAACAGTGAAATATAAATCCAGCTTGTTGACCGACATCCAGGCGTAAAACGATAAAAAGTTGTACGTAACTTTCGACTCAATATGCCTTATTGAACGATATTTAGTGCTCTACATAATTGAAAGTTAAAAAAAAAAATGATTTTTGTTAGTCGATAAAATGACAATTGAAATTAAAACCTGCTTTTTGACCGCCATCCCCAAGCGTCAAACGATAAATAGTCATACGTAACCTTCGACTTAATTTTCTCGAAGTATTGAACAATATTCAGTGCGCGAAATAAAAAAAAATAGATTTTTTTAAAACTCACTTCCAAAGTTTTTAAAATTTCAATGGTTCTGAGCACTGATTGTAGTTGTATAAGGCAAACGGAGACGAAAGTCAAGTACGATTTTTTTCCGTACGAGGCCTAGAAAATGACCAAAAACGACCTACAAGATTTAAATTCACGAATTCATCTTTTGAAAAATAGTATAGTTTTTTTTAAATTTCAATGGTTCTGCGCTCTGAATATCGTACAGTAAGCAAAATTGAGTGAAATTGAGTCGAAATTGTGGCCTAGAAACTAATTTGAGGCCTGCAAAAGGACCAAAACGTCGTTGCATAAGACGCTCGCAGAAAGCAGTGATGACGTTTTGAAAAATTCTAGGTTTTTTTAAAATTTCAATGGTTCTGAGCACTGATTGTAGTTCTATAAGGCAAACGGAGACGAAAGTCAAGTACGACTTTTTTCCGTACGAGGCCTAGAAAATGACCAAAAACGACCTACAAGATTTAAATTCACGAATTCATCTTTTGAACAATAGTATAGTTTTTTTTAAATTTCAATGGTTCTGCGCTCTGAATATCGTACAGTAAGCAAAATTGAGTGAAATTGAGTCGAAATTGTGGCCTAGAAACTAATTTGAGGCCTGCAAAAGGACCAAAACGTCGTTGCATAAGACGCTCGCAGAAAGCAGTGATGACGTTTTGAAAAATTCTAGGTTTTTTTTAAATTTCAATGGTTCTGAGCACTGATTGTAGTTCTATAAGGCAAACGGAGACGAAAGTCAAGTACGACTTTTTTCCGTACGAGGCCTAGAAAATGACCAAAAACGACCTACAAGATTTAAATTCACGAATTCATCTTTTGAAAAATAGTATAGTTTTTTTTAAATTTCAATGGTTCTGCGCTCTGAATATCGTACAGTAAGCAAAATTGAGTGAAATTGAGTCGAAATTGTGGCCTAGAAACTAATTTGAGGCCTGCAAAAGGACCAAAACGTCGTTGCATAAGACGCTCGCAGAAAGCAGTGATGACGTTTAGAAAAATTCTAGGTTTTTTTTAAATTTCAATGGTTCTGAGCACTGATTGTAGTTCTATAAGGCAAACGGAGACGAAAGTCAAGTACGACTTTTTTCCGTACGAGGCCTAGAAAATGACCAAAAACGACCTACAAGATTTAAATTCACGAATTCATCTTTTGAAAAATAGTATAGTTTTTTATATAGTAATATTATAGTATATCCTCTAAAAATTGATAAAACGACTTCACGCTAATGTTGGTTATGATCTATGATTATGAAAAAGTATGATAATGAAGATATTTTAAAATCAATTAATACGTTACCAAGGCGTTCCAGCAGAACAAGGCGTTCCACCACTCGACGTTTCGAACATGGATTTGGAATTAGGACAGAGTGGAATTAGGCCAAAAAATGAAAATAAACATTATTCACGTAAAATTTAGAAATTCTTTATTCATATGTAATGGTCTATTTTTTTCCTACCACTGGTTCAGGACTAAGCTACTCCCAAAGAAGAACCAGCAAGAAACCACAGAGCAGTGCCTTTATTTTATTTTATTGATTATTTAGATAACATAACATAATTATAAATAAGATAAAAAAGCGACAACGGCGGCTGCAACGTCGCCGAACCGACGGATGTTACAAACTTTACGCGGTAAATTCGTTTTTTATCTTATTTATCATGTCAAAGAACCGCGATAGTCTTCCATTTTATATTGCATTTATAGTGACATGTTTTAGGACATTATTTCACAAAGTATGATTTTACATACATATCACATAACATTTTACAGCAAATGTTGCTATGACACAGAATATTTTCAGTTACAGTTTATAAATTACAGGTTCAAAATGTATGTAACCTTTTCACTAATGACAAGGAAAGTACAGTTTACAATAGATAATAGCAAAAATAAGACTTTGTTTTCTTCTTTCGCTCTTGTTTCGCACAAAGTTTCGCTCTTCTTTCGCACCATTCTAACAAACTTCATTCCTAACAAAGTCTTATCGCCAAGGAAGCTACGTTTTTCAGACAATAGAAAAAATAAGAAACTCTGCAGGCGGCGGTGTCTTCGACTGGGGACTCATAGAACAACTAAGGACGGCAGCGGCAAGGCATTTACGCCAGAAACAGTTGTAATAACAGTTTTTCAATAGGAATATTATACATTATATTGAAACAGTATACTTTGTAAATACAGTTTTTACAACGTAGTAATTACAGTAGTAATGACAGTTTATCAATAGGAATATTATACATTATATTCAAACAGTATACTTTGTAAATTTAACAACGTAACAGTGACAAGTTATCATAAGAATATAAACCCCAGATTATACAGATTCATTCAATCACTTCATTCATCGCCAACTATCGCAGTTGAAATGAGGACACTACATAAACGGATAGTAACAAAAGGATAGTACTGTAAACGAAACTACGATTATATCTACACGGCCAAAAATTGAAACAAAACCGAGAAAGCAAAATCACAAACGTTAAATCGAAGAAGCTATCGCGATCTAACTGTGGAAATGAAATCAGTGTAAATTTAACAAAGGGAATGAAAAAAAAATAATTTACTAACGAACGAAGAAAGAAGGCAAGTGGTATATCAAACTTAGGACCGTGTGTGAAACCTTTCAAAGCAACCTTCCAGGCACAGTGGAACGTCACAAGTTTTACATTTATATACGGTCCTCGATCGGGTATCTTCGCGGACAGTGCACCACAAGCAATTTGACCGGACCACTATTCCAGCGTTGACGGATCTAACAATAAAATGTTGATTTCCGTCAAACCGCTCGTATGGAAATGTTTGGTCATGGCGTGTATGGTGTTTACGCAGACGAGGCACATTAGGCAAATGATTCTCTAATATTGAGTTTATCAAGTCCAGGCGTAAGGCCTGCTGCTTTATTGGTGTTGCAGTAGACTTATGGTAAATAATGCAACTATTTAAAATGGACACGTTAAGTAGCCTTTTGAACAGCTTCCTATACCACTTGCGATTCCTTTTTCGTTCGATAAGGAAAGGTTCCAACATTTGGTCTTTCCTGTCTACTCCTCCCATGAAACGGTTATATTCGCAAATAACCGCCGGTTTGTAGTTCAACGGCTTACCAGGTCTGCCATCCACACGGACCACTTCTGTGCCGTGGCATGTGGATGTAGTGTAGACGGTGTTTTTGTCTTGGTAAACCATCAAGACTACATCTCCGGCATGTCGAGCTACGAATGTACCTTCCGAGGGAGTCGCAAACTGAATGGCAGGGGACACATTCTTGCGCGATTTGCGCATGGTGCCAACACAATCGGTGTGGTTCCGTTTAAGGAACCTAGATAAAATAGGGGAATTAAACCAATTGTCCATAAAAAGTTTATGGCCCTTATTGAGAAGAGGTCTCATGAGATTAGTTACAATTTGAGTAGTCTTAGGGATATCAAGTAGGTCGTTTAAATCTTTGCCCGTGTAGATTACGAATGACCACATGTAACCCGTAGTCGATTCGCAGATTTCGAAGGATTTTATTCCGAATCTAGCGGCCTTCGTCTTGATAAACTGCCTGAAGGACAGATTACCCTTCCACAATGTCAGAGACTCATCGATCGCTATGTTTCGCTCCATTACGTAAGCCCCCTGAAACTTTGCATTCAGGTGCTCGAGTATTGGGCCGATGCAGAACAGTTTTGATGATTCTGCTGTGCGGGTTGTATTGTCTACAAAGTGTAGAGCTCGTGTTAGGTTTTCAAAACGAGAACGTGTGAATAAAGTGCTAAACGAGCCTGCTTTTAGCAGCGGATGATTCGCGAAACAAGATTTAATAGTAGGCATTGGAAGGATGCCAAGCATCATCCAAAATGCAAATAGTACCATTATTTCATCGGCGTTAGTGTCGTACCAACTTCTCGCAAACGGCTCCGAAGTCGCCTTCACTTCTATCGCATATCGATTGGTCTCACAAACGATATGCGCCAGAATGTCGTCGTCCCAGAAAATGCGAAAAGCTTCATACATACTTGCAGCTGGATTGACAGGGCCGGGGTTCGGCAGGAATTTCTCCGCCCGGCCTTCGAATGTGGCCATTGGCCTCCATTCGAATTCCGTCGCCCCCACGTCCCCACCAAACAGTTGCCTCGCTAGTTCCGCTTGTGCATCTATATTCGCTCTTTTACTTTCTCGCAATACCCTATTATGCTCATAATTATTCATCTTATCTTTCACACTTTCCGGAAAATCTTCATCAATCAAAAATGCTTCCATAACCATATCTCCAAGCCGCCATTCTCTCTCGGCATGCACAACCCGTGCAGCGCGGCTACCTCTGCTCCTACTACCTGGCCTGCTTGCCGCTGCCGCCCCTCTACCTCGGCCTGCTCCTCTTCTTGGGCCTGCTCCTCCACGGCTCCTCCGTCCCGCGTCCAAATCAACCGACCTAAACATAAAACAATATTCTTATTTCTAAATTGGTAGTACCACCTGCAGTACTTTTCTGCCTTTTCTGCCTAATGTACTTTTTGTAGCAACTATAGTAATAGTAGTATATTTATAAATAAATAAAGATAAAAACGAATTTGAATCGTTATTATCTTTATTTATTTATAATGTCAAAAAACCGCGATAGCCTTCGATTTCACAGTAGTATATTTAAAAAGTTCTCTAGCATTTTAATTTTGTGTAGAATTGTAAAATAATAGTGGTAAAAAATACTACCTTTGAGCGAGTACACTCGGCCTGGTCGGTGACGTGGATGCGGGCGAAGGAGACGCGGACGAGGACGAGGCACCAAAAGATGCAGCCGCAGAGGTAGGCCGCAACGGAGGCCGCAACGGAGACCTCTGAAAATTACAAGAATTTCGTTAGTTATAATAAAACCTCCAAGAATCTTCTAACCATATTTTTGTAATCTTTCTTACCTCTCTCACCACCTCCGACTGATGAAAGCTGCTCGGGCCACTGATTCCGGCGCTAGTAGACGGCTGGGGGGACACGGAACGAAGTGGCGAGGGCCTGTAGAAAAAAACGCAATAATTTTACTTGACATCCTCAAATATAATTGTAATATTCCTAATTATACTTACAAAAGTCGCTCAGTCATTGGAAAATACGCCTCGTCGTCCGAGCCCAGCAGCTCATCCGCCTCCAATAGATGGCGTGGAAGCGGCTCTACTACATCTTCGTCGCCGGAAGAGTGACCCGAAAGGTTCTCCTCCTCCTCCTCCTCGTCGTCCGACTCGAACAACATTTTTAAAATATGAGGCGGAGGAGAAGAACCCGCACGCCATGGCTTGGACATATTCTACAACAATAAAGAAAACAAAAAATGTAAATAAAATAAAAAAATGAATTTACCGCGTGAAGTTTGTAACACCCGACGTTCAACGATGTTGCAACCGAACGTTTTTATTTAAAAATCGCATGTGTTAGTTCGAAAAATAATGTTTATTTTCAAAAAGCATGCATGCATGTACCGTGTACGTACGTATATATATTATATATATATATATATATATATATATATATATATATATATATATATATATATATATATATATATATATATATATATATATATATATATATATATATATATATATATATATATATATATATATATATATATATATATATATATATATATATATATATATATATATATTCGAACTAATACATGCGATTTTGAAATAAAAACGTTCGGTTGCAACATCGTTGAAACGTCGGGTGTTACAAACTTCACGCGGTAAATTCGTTCGATTTCACAACCCATTACACCGAGAAAAATATATTTCGATGTTTTCAATATGTAATTGCAATTTCAACAACAATCGATTATAGTATTCGACATGGCTTCCTTACTAAATCTGGATTTATCCAGAATGTTTAGCGCGCTTTTGAACCGGCCGTTACGGCGTATTGCGAATATAGGGTATCAACATCGAAAAACGAAACAAATAAGCAAGAAATCATTAGAATTTCACATGAAAATCGTTGAATATTACATTTAGCACTTGTATAAATACAATTTCTCACAGAATCTACTTTGTAACATTGAAAAAACACGTCACAAAAATGGCCGACGCCCGTAATTTGCGCAGGTGCAATTCGCACTTGAAATATTTTTGTTCAAAATACTCATTTCGGTAAGCCCTCGGTATGAAATTTCTACTCGAATAAATAATAGTATCATTATAATATATAAAGAACTTACGATTATGACGATATAATCACTTTTAATACACAAACGAACGTTTTTTCTCTTGACGTCTCGAACGTCTTGTTCACCGGCCGAGCGATCGCGGCACTATGGTCTTCAAAAATTTGTAGTGGCTAGTCAACGTGACGAAAAATACTTATCTGGCTACCAAACGGTAGAGAATTTTCTCCGCTCCTCGCACATACTACTGGCTAAGTGGTTGGTGCGAGACAGTAAGATCAAATAATTCATTATTGGCGGTCGGCCTCGCGTGGCCATTTCGGGCCGTCTGGGGTTCTACGGTAATTATCAATTCTGGCCATTTCGGGCCGTCTGGTACGCGAGGGGTTAACATATATTTTTTTCGAATCGTAAGCAGTACTCGTTCAGACGTAATTATTAGTTTAAAATCATTAATTTTCGTTAAGAAATTTCTTCATTCGGTCGCCGCGCTGGCCTAGGCCCGCGATAAAAGCTATGCAATAGCTTAAAAAGAATTTTGTTTTCAAATTCTCCATGTGTATCCTTTAAAACTAGGGAAAAGTACTGTCTATTTGTTTTTATAAAAACTCGTCTTGTATTAAATCGTCTAAACAAAAGCTTTTATTAAAATGCTTTGTCTCGAGCCAACCCTGGGTGCAGCAGCCATATCATAGTGGAACTTAGAACGGGTAATCGTAAATGAATGCGTATACAATATTTCGTGTCTGTGCTGTTGACCGTTGAGGAGTCGCCTCGTCGGGAGCCAACCCTGGGTGTAGCAGCTATGTGGGAGCTAATGGGCCCATGATGAGTTGGCCACGATGACCCATGTGTTCAGGGTCGGTCACACTCACGGGTCAACACCCATCCGATGGCCTCCACGCATGGGGCGCGAGCCTGGGTAGGACACTGGGTCAACCAGTCTCCCCTGGGAATCAAACCTCTGGCGCTCCTGGACGGTCTGCGCACCGAGCGGCGCAAGCCAATCGACTGTGCTCTCCGACTAACAATCGGGGGAGTCTGGGAACTGTATTGTTTCATATAGAGCGGGGGTGGTTGTCTACCTTACGGCGACTGCTCTTGAAATGACCATTGGCCATCCGATCCCGATTCAGAGTCGGGCAAAGGACGCCTTGGTCCGCGATAGATTCGGTTCACACCGTTTCACCGCTTCGTAAGGGAGAGGACCGCGCAAGCGACCTCGAACTCGGAACCAATCGAGAGACCGGTGGTCTCTAACGGGTTGTGGCGTAGCTAGACGTCGGATTTGTTATGTCCAAAGTCTTCTACGCTCACTGCACGGTCGATAGAACGATCAATCGTTAAAACGTCCTGCGGTGACGGGTTCGCCCGTTGTGGTTGACATCTCAATATGTAGAATTAGGTCATGCTTACTATAAAATGCATTGTTACCGGAACTGGACCAGTGTGTAAAATTTCATTTTTATATGATGAGAGGAAGCGGTTCTAATTCAGCTTGTAAGATTTGACCTATATTAACTGACAAACATTGCAAGGTAAGTAAAAGATTGTAAACCACAGCACAGACTCGAAGTGTATTACCTCCCGGAATATAAATAGACCATCTCGAATGATACTTATTAGTATTTTGGTATTGACGTTGAGTGAGTGCAGAAAAATTCAGGAAGAGCTGATTGGACTCCAAATATGCTCTAGAGCTGTCAATTATAACGGGCGAACTCGTCACCTCAGAAAGTTTTCTTCTTCGAGGTGAGCGTAGAAGACTAGGACGAAAACAATCCACTGTCTAGTTACGCAACTCGTCAGTAAGAAGCCTCCGCGAGATAACCAGGTTAATCACCGCGCTAACTTCCTGTTGCAACCAGACTACTCCGCTCTACCGACTGATTACAGGTTCGAGGTTGCTTGCGCGGTTCTCTCCCTTACATCGCGGTGATACGGTGTCTATCGAATCTATCGTGGACCACAGCATCCTTTGCCCGGCTGTTCACCCGGTTTTGGGTAGCCGATTGTCGTTTCAAGAGCAGTTGCCGTAAGGTTAACCACTACCCCTGCTCTATAGGAGACAGTACTGTTTCCAGACACCCCCGACTGTCGGTCAGAATGCGCAATCGATTGGCTCACGTCGCACGGTGCGCAAGCCGTCCAGGAGTGCCCGAAGATTGACTCCTAGCTACCTGGCTCGCACTTCTGCGTGGAGGTCGCCGGATGGGTGCTGACCCATGCGTTTGACCGACTCTGAAAACATGGGTCTTAATGGCCTAACTGCAACAGGGCCCATTAGCTTCAAATACGCTATGTAAGTGTTTTACAACCACGAACCAGTTTCTTTTAAATAGTTCTGGTATAAAAAAGCAATGTACTATCCTACGGTCCGGAGATTCGCCTAGCCATGTATCATGCTATTCTTCGTAACTTATACATGTAAATCGATTGCAATTTGAAAAATGTTCATAATCAAATAGCTCTGAGGAACAGTATTACCCCCAGAACTGCCAAACTGCCAAGTTGATGAAAGCTCAAAAATCACATTCATTTAAAATAAAAGTTCTTTATAATTGAAATTACTATCAGATATAATTGTAATTTTAACATTTAACTAAAATTAAAAGAATTAATTAGATATCCTAACTCTTTGAGTTTTAGAGAATCCTTAGATCCCTGCACCGAACAAAAAAGTCTTAGTGGTGCCTCGTCAAAAATAGGTTGTCAACCATTGATTTTACAGCAAGGGAGAAAATAACTGAGTTTCCAAGAAAAGGAATTTAAAATAAATACAGTTCCTATTAAAATCCTAGTTGTTCACGCCTTTTTATATAAACATTTGAACCATGCTACAGTGAAAGCGAGTAGGTTGGCAATATTGAATAAACGATTTTTAAATTAAAAAGTATTCCAATCTTACTAATTTTAAATAAGAAACCACTTTTTAACCGCAGAATATATACAATTTCTTAAAAAGAGTTTTAGGAGTGTTAGAAGGCAAGGAGCTTACCTTAAATATTTGTTTAAAATAATATTTACACAAACATTACCTAAATAAGTAACAATAACAAATAAATTAATTATTACAAATATTTTGACGTAATATCTTATTATAGCATGATACGCTGTGTGCACTCTGCATGCTATATTAATTATTAAATATGTGCCGTTCAACTGAAGCCTAATTAAAAAACTAATGACATTAAAATTTATAATATAAACTATTAATATTTTTAAAAAAACGATGGGCCCGATTGCGTTTCTTTGTGAACTGCAACTAAAATTAGTCCAAGCGAATGAGACAGAGCAATACAGAGCGGAATATGAAACGAAAGATCGTCGATAAATAGGTACTACCTGCCGAACTTATACTCGTCCGAATAAATACGAGCATATTTCGTGCGGTGTAAGATTTGACCTTGGCGGGTAGTTTTAATGCGAAAAAGTGACAACCGGTCATCTCACACTCCGCTCTAGCGTATTGCCCTGTCTCGTTCACACGGACTAATTTCCGATTTTAGTTCACGAAGAAACGCAATCGAGCCCAATATGTACATAGCAATAGAAAATTAACTAAAAATGAAAATACGATTTAGCAGGCCTTTAAATTGAAGCAAAAGTAAAAAAGAGCTTCATGAAAATAAGACACAAATTCAAAATTAAAAATTAAAAAATATGAATTTGATGACACATAATTTTGATAAAAGTTATATTGTCTGCATCTAATTCGTCCCTGCGTCGACACCCACACAAGCGCAACCGCACTCAATAGCCTCACTCGAGCTGTATGAGCCGCCCCCGCCGCCACCCTTGCCGATATTGCCGTCCCCCTCACCCCTATCCAGCCCCTGTCTCGCTCGCCCCTTATTATCACGGCAGGTGGCTTAGAAGAGAGCGGAGACCGAGACAGCCGTGGTCGCGTCTACGCTGGGGTGGACCGTAGCCCGCTATTACAGCAACAAGCCATGCAAAACCGGATCAACGACTTTTACGAGTCAGGGAAAAATTTTACATGAATCCCTTCCCTTCTTTCCAGTATTTGAGATCAATCAATTTAAAAAACTCGCAAAATAATCCCAATACCCTTTCAAAAATTAATCATTTGCCAGAACCGGAGGGACCAATTATTTTTGGGGGAAAATTCAGGAGCTTGGGATGTCCCCAATCTCCTCTCAATTCAATAAATTTCTCATTATTGCTCGACAAGCGACAGAAAATTAAAGGGAAGCAAGCTTTGTAACGAAAAAAATTGTGCGTGTCAACTGCGACGCGCGACTGGAGTTTACTCTTTAAGTGCGGTTGTCAATAAATATACAATAGGCAAAGGAGGAAAATTGATTTATTGATTGATCGATCGGTGGATCAATCAATCAATAATCATCAAACATTCAACATCAATCAATCATCTTCGATCAATCATCATCAATCAATCATCATCAATAAATCGCAATTCAATCATAAATCAATCAATCATTAATCAATCATCAATCAATCAATTAAACATTTATCAGTCGTCGTCATCATCAATCAATCACCATCAACAAATCATCATCGATCAATCATCTTAAATCAATAATCATTAATCATCATTAATCATCATCACTCATCATCAATTAATCAATCATCAGTCAATCAATCATCAATCAATCAATTACGTCTAATTAAAGTGACTCCCTGATATAAAACTGCAAAATTAGGCATATTTGGTAAATATTTTGAAAAAAAATGTGCGTGTCAGCTCTGACGCGCGACTGGAGTGAGATTTTCTTATAATGGAATCTGCTGATTTGATATCTGTCTTATTTCATCATTCGACAAATGTATGGTCAGTATGGGTTGCCTGTATGAAGGAGGTCAGTATGAATCTGGCAAATTTCATCGAAGTTATCGTCTCCTGTTGGGCACTGATGCAATATTTAAATATTTGAATTTTTGATATTTGAAATTTTGATTTAAATATTTGATCTTTTCAATATTTGAATTTTACTGCCTTTAAACGTAACGCTTTTTGTAAACGTTCGATTTTACTACTTATCTAATTCTCCAAGCGAGGGAGTTAAATGAAATCGATTCTTATAAACTCCAAAAACGCGACGAATTGAATTTTGTTTCAACTAAGAACTTTATTTTCTAATAAGTAAATATAATAAAAGTATAAATAACACGACTGTCGTTATAGAATGTGAAATTTTGAATATGTGATTTTAATTTTATTACGGTAATTTTTATGAAACCTTTGAGGTTTTTGTATTTATCCATATAGACACATGTATATTTCCGGAATGTACCCAATCACACCTTATTTATGTTAATTTAGTGACGTTTGGATATTTGGACATTTAGACGATAACTTACCGATGCTGATGGTATTTGGAAAATAAATGCACCATATGACACTCAGGAAACCATAATATTTCTAACAATTATTTATTTGTTGTGTGGGGCTTTCCTAAGGTCTATATGAGTCTTGTAACACTGTGACCGTTGCTGATCTATTGTGTTCGCCACCTACTATAGTTCTGCGCTAAGCTTCGTGTCATTTAAGAACCGCAACAGGCTTTTGGCGCCAGATTGTTTTACCTCCTCAGGTTGGAGGTAATGACCACCCAAATGGATGTATCTTTTACGCATCAGCGGGCCACACTCGCACATGAGGTGCAGGGGAGTTTCCTCTGCCCCTTGGCAGAACCTGCATATTTTTGTTTCTCGAAGTTTCAGGTTGTACGCCTGCTTCAGCGCCCTCACCAGTATGCGTAGATTGTTCCTGTTTAGCGATAAGGCCTCATGCGTCTTAGGGTCGTAAGCCTTAATTAGCGCTTTGCATTGATTCAACCCTGGCAAGTTGTTCCAGTGGTTGACTGATTGTTCTAAACATATTTGTTTGAGCATTAGGTTTGCAAGGCTTTTTGGCTATAGCGGTTTCTTTGCTCCCGTCTTAGCAAGTTCGTCGGCTTTTTCATTTCCCTCGATTCCTGCATGGCCGGGAACCCATGATTCATAATTCTAACAATACTAGATACTTCTAAATTGTTTGAAGCGTTTAGAAGTTCTAGTGAAATAAAGAAATGGAAAATATTCATAGATGAACCCTGAACATATTAAGTTTCTTTTTTGTTGGGCAGGTCGTGTAAAAACGTGCTTTTCAGAGTGCATAAATGGTTTCCAATAATTATAAATACAATAGTTTTTTTTGTTTTTAATTATCATTCTTGTTTATCACTGCTCGTTTCATGGCTTATGTCCACAGTAGCCGTTGAACCCGTGCAGATGAGTGCCCAGGACCCAAGAACGTGGCATCTCTTTGCAGAGTTTCGTGTTTCGTCGCTTTTTTTTTCGCTCTTAATTCGGATATCCGGTTTCGGACATTACGCGAAGGTGGCGCGATTTTTAATTACTGTGGGCGGCAAGCGTGAAATTGCCCGATTTCAAGTTTTATCCTGACCACCCTCTCAGCGATTTTAAATACCTAGGTATTAGTTGGAGAGCCAGCGACAAAAAACTGCAAGAGTTTTGGAAAAGCTGATACTTTCAGATCAGACAGTATTTTGGCCATATAATGCCGGGGTACAATCAGCAGTTCAGATTCGGGACACCTGGCGCTTGCGTGTTACGAAAGTTGTATTTTGCTCTCCTGGCAAGGAAAGGTATTGTGGACACACTTCTCTGTGTCTGTGTGTTTGTATCCCTAAACGATAGCGCCCAAACGCTGCATCAGATTGAGCTGAAATTTGGCTTGCAGACATCATTCGGTCATGGCAAGAGTTGAAAAGATTGTAATTGATATATATTTATATATGATATATATATATATATATATATATATATATATATATATATATATATATATATATATATATATATATATATATATATATATATATATATATATATATATATATATATATATATATATATATATATATATATATATATATATATATATATATATATATATATATATATATATATATATATATATATATATATATATATATATATATATATATATATATACATATATATATATATATATATATATATATATATATATATATATATATATATATATATATATATATATATATATATATATATATATGATATGTGGTTGCAGTATATCTTATATAAGCGACACGCAAATAAATAAATTCAGACATATATTTCAATCAAATAATAACGTTGAGCCGCCCGAGGTCAGCCGAGAAACGAAACACATTGGAATATAGCCGCTTTAATACCATGGAAATATTACAAAATTATTATAAATGTTCTAGATTTGCTTTCACAATTAATTACTATCGGGGAGGGGGGGAGGAGTCTGCTTGCTGGGAAAGTCTTGGAGGGACAAAACCAATTTTTAATTAGTACCCCAAAACTGTCTTGGAAAACCTGAAAAATCATCGGTGGACAGTGGATGCAATAAATAACTCGAAATATATAGTCAGACTGCTTCATAATCGCACACGTGGCGTCAGTATCTTCATACCATTATATTGCGCCATTGCGATCATTATATTGCTCGGCACAACCGATGCGTCATAGACCGATGCGTGACATTTATGGAGGTACTGACGTTAAGCTTTCGATTATCAAGCAGTCTGACCATATGTTTCGCGTTCTTCATTTCATCCACTGTCTACCGAAAAATTTCCAGCTTTTTTAAAACACTTTGGGTGTACTATTTAAAATTACACCATCTTAGTACGCTAACGCCAGGGGTGTCAGAATCTGGCCTGCTGACTGTACCCTGGCATTCTATGAACAAAATACTGTTTGATATGAAATTATCAGCTTTTCCAAAACTCTTGCACTTTTTTGTGGCTGGCTCTTGGTTTATATGTAGCGTATGATCGTCAGTTGCTGTTGTGCCTTATTTTCATTAGATTACATCAAAATGCTTGCGTTTCAAAAAAGCGTTCCTATGATCGCGAGTAATAGTTTATATTGTTTATTTTTATTTATTTATTTATCCTATTTTTTATAGTTACATAAAAAAGTTTGCGTTCATTTTTTTAATACATTTTAAAAGAGTAAATATGAAGAAAATCGCGAAAGGGCATTAACTTGTCAGGATTACATCACCCCACTAGGTATACGCCTGTGTTGGGGTGATGGATACATAGTTCTGTGGTATTATTTGCTGAGCCTGTACGCCTTGCCTGCTGTCCTTCTTCCGTCTTAAACAAAACAATACGTAATATAATTTAGCATAATATAATATAAATAATATAATATAACATATTACAATATAATATAATATCATATGTTATAACATATAAAATAATGTAGCATATTTATATATAATATAGTATAACATAATAAAATATAACATATTATAATCTGTATATCTGTATACATATCCATAATTTACATCTATATATCCTATAATTTGTGGTTAGAAATAAAATGTTTTAATATATCATACTTTCGCATTCATCTCTAGTATAATTTGAGAGCCAATGAGACACCCGTCTCTTGAACTGGTTGTCGGCTATGTTTAAGATCTGTCCTTTGTACGAGTTAAATATATTATAGAGTTTAGGTCCGAGATATGCGTAGTGTCGTTGTCCGTATACAGTCCTCATTTTTGGTTAAATCTGTTTGTCTTTGTGTCTAGTGTTGTGTTTGTGCTCTGGTTTGTCTTTATTTGTTTATTTTATTTTTGCAAAGTATTTCACAGACTGACAGAAAGACATTGTTTTGTTTACATTTACTATATTTTGATGAAAATGAACGGAAAACGCATCTATAAATTACGCTACGCCGATGACACAGTTCTTCTGGCCTCTACTCAGGAAGACCTACAAAGGTTGGTTGACAAAGTTAATGAGTGCAGTGAAAAAGCTGGCTTGTCAATCAATATTTCAAAGACCAAAGTCATGGTTATTACCAGGGATCCTGATTTACTATACTATATCGGTGGCATCTTGCGGTGTCGACTACAACGGGCGAGCCCGTCACCACAGGACGTTTTAACGATTAGTCGTTCTGTCGCCCTGCAGTGAACGTAGAAGACTTTGGACAGTACAATCCTACGTCCAGCTACGTCACAACCCGTGAGAGTCCAACGCCTTACCGCGAGTGAGCCAGGAATAAACCCGGCGGGCTCGAGATACTCGCGCCCTCACTTCCAATTGTGACCAGATTTCTCCGGTCTCTCGATTGGTTCCGAGTTCGAGGTCGCTAGCGCGGTCCTCTCCCTTACGAAGCGGTGAAACGGAGTGCACCGAATCTGTCGCGGACCAAGGCGTCCTTTGCCCGACTCTGAACCGGGATCGGATGGCCAATGGTCATTTCAAGAGCAGTCGCCGTAAGGTGGACAACTGCCCCCGCTCTATAGGAAACAATACAGTTCCCAGACTCCCCCGATTGTTAGTCGGAGAGCACAATCGATTGGCTTGCGCCGCTCGGTGCGCAGACCGTCCAGGAGCGCCAGAGGATTGTTCCCGGGGGAGACTGGTTGACCCAGTGTCCTACCCAGGCTCGCACCCCATGCGTGGAGGCCATCGGATGGGTGTTGACCCGTGAGTGTGACCGACCCTGAAACAGAATGGGTCTTCGTGGCCAACTCAGCAAGGGCCCATTAGCTCCCAACAGCGTAGGCTAATCAACAGCGGGCCCGACACTCGCGCCCTTACTTTCAGTTGCGATCAGATTACTCCGGTCTTCTGACTGGTTATAGGTTCAAGGTCGCTTGCATGCGCGGTCTTCTCCCTTACGTATCAGTGATACGGTGTCTACCGAATCTATTGCGGACCACAGCATCTTTTGCCCGGCTGTTCCCTTGGTATCGGGAATTTAATGATCGTTTCAAGAGCAGTTGCCGTAAGGTTAACAACTACCCCGCTCTGCTGAAACAATACTGTTTCATTATGCTCCTCCGGCTATCAGTTGGAATGCATAATCGATTGGCTGACACCGCACGATGCGCAAACCGCCCAGGAGCGCCCGACGGTTGACTTCTAGGAGAAGCTGGCCCGCAGGCCATAGTCCTACCCAGGCTCGCACTTCTGCGTGGAGGCCGCCGGATAGATGTTGAAATGGCATACATGGGTTTTAGTAGCTAAACTGCAACAAGGCCCATTAGATCCCATTTACAAAGCATAGTAGAACGGTATCGACTACAAAACGCGAACCCGTCACCCCAGGCTGATATAACGATATGGATCGTTCTTTCAGCCGTAGGATGAGCGTAGAAGACTTAGAGGCAAAACAATCTACTGTCAAGCTTGCCAACAGCCCGTTAGAGACCAATACCTTACGGCGAGGCACCGGGAAAGGTAAACATCGAGCAGCCTCGCCCCTTAACTACCAGTTTTGGTAAAATATCTCCGTCTGGAGTTAACCCTCAGAATACCTCCATCCTCATGACTGGTTACGGGTCCGAAGTCGCTTACGCGGCCTCTATCTGTAACCAGCGGTAATTCAGTTATCGCGGACCTGGGCGTTCTTTGCCCGTAAAGCCACACGGAATCGAGTGGCCCAACGTCATTTCAAGGGTGGCATCACAACAGGTTAACATCCACAAAGAAGACAACAGGTCAACATCATAGAAGACAGTATATTTCCATACTCTTGTGAGGGACCACCCCTCACATGATTCCAGGTTGTTCGGTGTGAGGTGGTGGTATCAACTTACGAGTTATCTCTGTATTGAAAGGCGGTTTCGATGTGAAGTAGAAGGAATTTATTGATCGAAGGTTTGAATATTGCCAGTTATAACGCTTGCCGAATAGTTTACGTTGACGCGAGCGTATAGATGCGCGACTGCGGTTACGAGGATATACAGATGAGGATTTTATGTGTGCTCCTAGTATCTTGCACTGGGCACGGCTCGAGTCTGTGGGATTACAGACTGATGCTTCGAGACTCAGGGAGAATGAGGAAAGGAAACCAAAGAGCCGGATTCGTTGACCTAACTCGCGAGAGAGAGTGCCGAATATGCCGTCGCAACTTTGGGGGAAGGTGATCACCGAAATGTGCCGTCGCTATCTGGAGACATGACCACTCGAGGAATGATAATTTGGTTGCTTTTTCGCCGGTTTATATAGGCCGTGAAATGAAGCAATCCAAAATATTCCGAGTAAAAGTATGGTTTCATCGCGCTGATTCATAGCTGCACGAGTCAAAATAATAGCTGAATTGTGTCTGTGGATTTCACTGGAAATCGATGCATTTGTTGATCGTATGTAAGGTCCGTTACACTCTCTAGACTCCTTCAGCAATTAGTCAGAGTGCACAACCGATTGGCGTGGCTGAACGTTGCGTACGTTGAACGTCCAGTAGCGCCGGGATGCAATCCCGCCAGAAGAAACCGGTCCACCAGCTTTTGAGGCCTGAGACGCGAGAGCCTTACCCGGGATAGCCTTATAAACCTATCTCCATGTGGTCCGTACACATCACCAGATGTTTCCTTTTCTATTTTAAGCATTCGTTCTGTGGTTTAGTGTGGCATGGAAACCCTTTGATATTAGGTAGTACTGTTTGTTTGTTTGTTTATACTCTTTATTGTGAAAATGTCGCAATGGCCGGGTTTATTGTCATATGACAATCTCTTACAACCAACCCTACTATGACGTGTTATAATATGTATGAGTGCGTGTAACATGTATGTAAGTGTGTGTCTTGTTATTGCATTCGGTCGACAGGATTGAAAATGCAATTCCGTTAATTTGATCCCAACGGAAAATGGTGACCCAGTCGAGAATCGAACCCGGGTCCTTACAATGTAAGATCAGGCGACCTAACCACTATGCCACCGGGCGGTGTAGGCTGAGCGTAGGCATTTAGTACTGCCGCTGTGTGATCCGGTTTTTCCATGTGGTCTGGTCGTATCACTTGAGGAAGACTTCAGACTCACCTTTTCCGCCTTTTGAAAGGGTGGCAGTTTAAAATGAGACTCAGAAAAACTGGAATTGCCACTATATCTGTCTGTAGTAATATTACTGCTCTATAGGATTAGCGGACTGATTTGACAGAGCGTTGAGGGGGGGGGGGGGTGCAATGTACGTACGTTGTTTTATTCGGAACTCACTATTCAGCAATCATCATTTTGGTTAATAATTATTATTTATATTACAGAAAAAACAATTATTGTGTCTGATATTTAACGAAAAGAGCATAGATCATCTATAATCTCCATAGCATAGAGCATCTTATTCGCATAGGGAGGTTTCGAAAAAATAATAATTTTTTAAGCTATTGCATAGCTTTTATCGCGGGCCTAGGCCAGCGCGGCGACCGAATGAAGAAATTTCTTAACGAAAATTAATGATTTTAAACTGATAATTACGTCTAAACGAGTACTGCTTACGATTCGAAAAAAATATATGTTAAACAAGAACATTTTCCTAATATTCTTAGCTTTGAATATTTTAGATTTTGTTTATATTACATAGTGTAATTAATTTGTGAAATTAGGTCTAACCGAACACAAAAACGACTACTACGCAAATACTATCTGGCGTATTATTATGAAACCTGCACCATTTTAAAGATAATTTAATTATCTATCTTTTTATCTACGATTTTTTTCGAATAATCCGGTTTTTTTGCTTTATCGAATAAAAAATTCGTGCGCGGCGCATAATCGGAAGACGTTTTAATTATTCTGAATCATTTGCTACCGCAGCCGCAAATGATTCGGAATAATTTCAACGTTTTCCGATAGAGCGCAGTTATCTGATATCAGAAGAAAAATTAAATAATTATAATTGCATAAGTTGTTAAAAATGCTATGCAATAGCTTTACCGCGGCAGTCCCCGAGTGCCACACGTATTGTTTCTCCATACAAGAGCGAACCACCCTAAATCGTACGCATTGTGGAAACAGAGATTATTTTTAAAAAATCGGTTGTCTGTAAAGTCGGTTTACTGACGATAGTTGAACGTGACAACGTTAAGAAAATACTGATGGAATGGTTGCATTTGAAGCAGTTTCATTTTAGATTCTGATATTGTTTATTACAAACACCCAAAAATATATCCTTTTATACTCACCGATTTGACTACAACATGTAAATGTACTATTGTATAGCAGTATAATTGTATAATCGTTTATTATTTAAAGTTTATTGTTTGTTTTAATTTGAAAGTTTAAAATCTCAAACTGTTAAATAACAGTTTGAGAAGCGTTTGACCACGCTGCGCCATCTAGCGGTAGGTAATACGTCGTAAATAAACAATATCAGCAACATTTTACCAACCGCTAGAAAGCGCATCGTAATGATAGCTTTTCATACTTTTTTATTTTTTGTTAATAAAAGTTGCTTATTTCGTTGCACTTCGTTGTACCCACAAGAAAATTGTCCTTTCAGTAATAACATTCCGTATATCAAGAATACATATAAAATTATGTTAAGAATTTAAATCAATCTAGTGATTTTCATTCCTACTATTTTAGACTGAGGCTAGTAAATAATTCTTGTCGCAACCGGTAGATGGCAGCATTTATATTGAATAATAAATATAATAAATGGAACGCCTCCGAGCGAGGTAACTCCGCATGAGTCATGATTTTTCGTGCGTGCAGCAGGCTCCATCGATTTATAAGACGTTGTCACATCAAAAGCTTTTTATTGCATAAAATATAAACTACTCTATTTAAATTTAGGAATGACAGAGAAGGAGAAATTGGAAAAAGAAATTACTGCACCATAAACTTTTCAACGCTTTTCATAGGGTGAAGGTTGGTAATTCGGTGATATCGGTAATACAGTTATAATTTGTTTGGAATGGTTCTATATATTTACCCCGCGAGACTGCGGCGTTTATTCGACTGAGAAAGAAGGAATGCAACGAGCCTAATCACAAACGCCGCGTTAAATACAATACAATCAACTACTCCAGTATATAGACATTTCTACAACTGGATGCGTCACAAAATTAAATGCTTAAAATTTAATTAATAAAAACATAACTATTATGATAGTTGTCATAACTGTAATATCATATTCAGTACTAGCTGACCCGTGCCCACTTCGTTGGGCGGTAACACTGTTTACCTGTTATGAAATTCTGAGTGTGGTTCGGTTAGTACTGAGTGCCATGATTTATTTCCTGACTGCCAAAAGAAGGGTTATATTTTACTGCAGATGTATGTATGTATTTGCATGCCAATTTGACTATAATAGGTATACGTTATTTGTGAGTGTCTTCTTGTAAGTGTCTTATTTGTGAGCGTATTATCTCTTTAACTATTTATGCAGTAAAAGGGAAATTATATGCAGTAAAAGGGAAAAGTCTTTTGTATTAAACGCTTGAGACGATAAATTTAGTCATTTCGATAAGAATTCATAATTGTTGATAATATGACCAATAAACATGACCTAACGATTTAAATTATTTTTTTTAATATAAAATACTACTTTTTGTGACTTAAATGTAAAAGGTAGACATATGCTGTCGCTGACTTTTTTGTAGGTATTATCAAGCTCTACAACTTTTCTATAGAAATTAATCATATATCTCTCATCGTTAAGGCAGCGTTAGTTAGAAACGTTTTCGTTCGACCGCTTATTCTCCGACTTACTTTGCAAATCCGACTACCACGTAACAGTATTTTAATTGTTCGGATTAATATATAGCCTATGACACTCACAAATAATGTAGCTTTCTATTAGTAAAAGAATTTTCAAAATCGGTTCAGTAAATCCAGAGATTACTTCCTACAACGTCACAAACTTTACCTCTTTATAATATTAATAAAGATTATAGATTACCTACTTACAAATAATCAAAATATACTAATGTCATTTAATAGTAAGGGCCAATAATATATTAAAATAGAAATGCAAATTCTATGTAGAATAATCAACGTAAAATTATTTTATTGTCAATCGAGCAATATGCCTTCGTATTTTTTTTGAAATATGTATAATAAACAGATGTGTAATAATTTATATGAGAATAAGAATGTTAACTATCATAATACCGTTATGTTTAAAATTTTACAAATTTTGCTAATTATCAACATGGAAAATAAACTCTGAATTTTTAAACTCCCTTATACCATAAATTCGGTTTCTTACCCAATTATTTATAATTATCTTTTTAAATTGGTCCTCTTTAAGGCTTTTCATTTGCTCTGGAATCTTATTATAGTAGGACACATTTTGGTGAATTAAAGTGTATCGCACTTTGCTGGCGGTTTATGTGGAGACTGGATTTATAGAAACATTTCAAACAAATTATCACTGTATTACCAATATCCCCAAATTACCAACCTTTACCCTATATGTAAACGTAGCAGCTCGCAGATCCTTCTCCTTCTCATACCCTTACCACATCACTTGGGGTATTTCGCACACAATAAGGGACATTTCGCAAATATTTCATTTCGCCATTCGCCGACCACATTCCGTGTGGTTTTAAAGAAACGGTTTTTCAGGCTTTTTTAAAAACCGCCCGAATAATCCGCGCGTAAAGCTCTGATAAATTTCAGCCGTCGAGTGATGAATTGAAATGGGTTCGTATTTTTCAGTTTCAGTCCGCGCGGCTGATTAATAAATAAATTTCATTATGTGTATGGCTGAAAGAGCGGAGTGGGGGGTGGGGTGGGTAGAGAGGGAAGAGGGGGGGGGGGGGGGAGGAGTCCGTTGTAAATAAACTGAAACAAAAGGCCAAATCCTGAAATTCAAGAGGAGGCATGATTAACGACACGCTGCGCGGCCCGCGCAAACTGTAACACTCCATTCTGTGATTTTAATAAAGCATACAACATTTGTTTTGCCCGGTCGCGGCGGCGAATCATGAAAATTGTACGGGTGACTTTAATCATTGATTGCTCGGTCGTTAATGTGCCCGAGCCAGTTTTGTCTGTTTTTTTGTCTATACTAGGTGGTCCCTTTCTGAGTTGGCCACGAAGATCCATTTTGTTCAGGGTTGGTCACACTCACGGGTCAACACCCATCCGGTGGCCACCACGCATGAAGTGCGAGCCCGGGCATGAATCTGGCCTTAGGGCTAGTTTCCCCTAGGAATCAACCTTCTGGCGCTCCTGGACGGTCTGCGCACCGTGCGGCGTAAGCCAATCGACTGTGCACTCTGAATAACAGTTGGGGGAGTCTGGAAGCAGTACTGTTTCCTATAGAGCTGGGGTGGTTGCGGATCTTACGACGACTGTTCTTAAAACGACCATTGGCTACCCGATCCTGGGTGAACAACCAAGCAAAGGATGCCGTGGTCCGCGATAGATTCGATTTACACCGTTTCACCGCTTCGTAATGGAAGGATATTTCCGTCTGGAATTAACCTTCAGGATACCTCCTACTTCCTGACTGGTTACAGGATCGAGGTCGCTTGCGCAGTCCTCTACCTTACGTAGCGGTGAAGCGGTGTCAACCGAATCGATCGGGGACCACGGCATCCTTTGTCCGGCTCTTCACCCGGAATCGGGTAGCCGATTGTCGTTTCAAGAGCAGTAGCTGAAAGGTCGACAACTACCCCCGCTCTATAGGAAGTACAGTACTGCTTTCAGACTTCCCCGACTGTTAGTCAGAATGCACAATTGGCCTACGCCGCACGGTGCGCAAACCGTCCAGGAGCGCCAGAAGGTTGTCTCCTAGGTTAAATTACCTTTTAGGCCAGAGTCCTACCCGGGCTCGCAGTTCATGCGTGGAGGCCGCCGGATATGTGTTGACCCGTGAGTGTGACCGACGCTAAACAAATGGGTCTTCGTGGCCAACTTAACAAGGGCCCATTAGCTCCCATCAATCATTTATATAAAGTATCAGATTGCTCAGCTCCATAGTACGATTTGGCAACCCTTCTTCTCTGGCGAAATACAGGTCGTCCTGTATAATGTATTAACTGTCAAACTATTAGCACTGTATTTGGCATGCAGGCATATTTCGGATATTGCAAGTGTTAAAAATATTGTAGTTAAAATCGGTCCATCAGAGGGCGCGCTAGTCATATTTCAATTTTGAAATAAATCAGTTAGAGACTTGAAATTCGGTAACAGATGCCTTGTTGAAACGTAATCACGTTGTAAAATATCTCGTATAAAAGCGATAGAAAACAAAGAAATCACTACGGTATTTAAGAAAATATATTTAAATAATTTTAATGCGCATTTGAGTATGCCAGGTGGTATAGGGGAGATGGAGTACTATTTATTCCTTTACGTACTCGTCAAGTCAAGTGATGACTGTCTTGGATGCTCGTCATTTGACTGCCTTGGAGCGGTTGTGTGCGGCTAATGATTGACTAATGAGGCGACATGATACCTGGGAACGACCATATTTTTATTTTTTTTTATTTTATAAAATTATCCAAAACAATACAATTGATTTTTGCGAAGCAGATAAGATTGCATTTGTGTGGATTTTATC
Organism: Micropterix aruncella; assembly: GCA_944548615.1. NCBI lineage: Eukaryota > Metazoa > Arthropoda > Insecta > Lepidoptera > Micropterigidae > Micropterix > Micropterix aruncella. Next base: position 2,093,384 of record OX155978.1, read on the forward strand.
CCCCCACTAGATTGTATATCTGTTCTGGGGTGATAGTATTTAAGACTTCACTTTAATCATAGTGACTTCACTTTCTTTCATTTTTTTTTTTTTTCTTATTCATTCCGATCGCTCATTCATTCTTATAAATTTTAAGGTTATTATAAATATTTAAATGTGTATATAAATAAATAACTAATATTAAATAAAGAAAAAGAAAATATTTAAGTATATAGATAAGTAAAATAAATAAATATATAGATTAATATATAACTAAATTGACCAATAAATTAAGTAGCCTAAAAAGGTTTCTTACTGTGCACATATACTTGTGAATTTAATTAATTAATATAATATTATCATTTTTTTTTAAACATAATCAACCGAAAACATATTTCTTATCAAGTATCAGGTGACAGATATGGACCGAAGTTTGATCCCTCAATATGAGGATATTTAGTTTTAAGAGTTTTTTGAAGAATCTAAGCCATAATTTAAAAAAGTTTTTAAGTGAATGCCTCGATAAGAAATCAATTTCAAATTTGGACTCAAAAAATTTGGACGCATAACCTTGGACACTAAGGCTATATACTGACATCGAAAACTTTCAGGAACATTTACTCCTACAATGTACGCGGTGGGTGTGTTTTATAATATTTTAATTATATTGACTGGCTAATGATACATTATTTTATATGTTATATGATATTATATTATATTGTAATATGTTATATTATATTAATTATAATATATTATGCTAAATTATATTACGTATTGTTTTTTATGAGACGGAAGAAGGACAGCAGGCAAAGCGTACAGGCTCAGCAAATAATACCACAGAACTTTGTATCCATCACCCCAACACGGGCGTATACCTAGTGGGGTGTTGTAATCCTGACAAGTTGATGCCCTTTCGCGATTTTCATCATATGTATTCTTTTAAAATGTGTCAAAAAAATGAACGCAATCTTATTGTATGTAACTATAAAAAATAGGATAAATAAATAAATAAATAAAAATAAATAAAATAAATAAAAAAATCTTTAGGGCAGCACTAAGCCACATTTTTTATTTATGCCTTAAATTAATAACAATTAATTAAAACGTGAGAGCACTCTGAGAGTTACGCTAAATATGCTTTGCTATTAACACCCTTATGCCACCACTGCGTAAAGATAATTATTCTGTGCTAGCGCTGCGATTGGCCGTTTGGTATGCGTCTGGTTCCCGGCGCTAGCAGACGTGGAATCTGCGCTTGACGCTTCGTCAACGCTGAATTTTTATTGGTCAGGAAATTGACTCCGCCTATTCTATCGCGTGTCCACCCATTTCGGATATTTTTCTGAGGTCTCATGTCACCTTAATCATACCATTTTCTTTATATGGTATTAGATTGCTTAGCTCCATAGTACGATTTGGCAACCCATCTGCGCCGGCGAAATACAGATCCCTCTGTATGTTGCATTAGGGGGGAAGCCTGGTTCAGAAGGCTCAAAATAAAACATATTTTTCATGTTTTTTTTTGTTTTTACATAAAGTTAAAATCTGATCATAAATCTTTTACATCAGTTGGATTAATATTTAAAAAGTAGAAATATTCTTTGCAATAGTGAAGGAAACTATTTTTGAGGAATTGAATTGCAAATGTTTTTACCGCAGAAATGACGGTATCTGTTTACCCGGCGTAATTGGCCTGTATATACATACTAGCGAGCGTAATTGGCCTGTATATAAATACTAGCGAGCGTAATTGGCCTGAAACAAAGAAATAAACTAAAATATTAATTTTTACATGTGTATATCCTAGATTAACTAAAAAAAATGACAAAAAAAATATTTTTATAATTTTTAAGGATTTAAAGAAATAAATTGATTTTCGCCCTAAAATTTTCTGTTAAAAATATATATATAATAAAACATCTTTTTAGTTTTTTTTTTTGAGTTCATATGGAAAAGAATTTTAATAATCTTTTAATTTTTTTTTGGAACAACTCAATCCATCAAGTACTATTACTTTCCTGACGACCTATCGGAAAGGAAAGTATTGTGATCGCGCTAAAAAAAAATTTTGAGATGAAGATGGGAATATATATTTTGAGACTCCCTGAGACGATTCAGACTATTTCCAGACCGATCTCTGTCTGTATGTATGTCTGTATGTCTGTATGTCTGTATGTATGTATTCTTCCACGATAGCGCCCAGACGCTTAATCGGATTGAGCTGAAATTTGGTATATAAGCTTCTGTTAACCGTCGGAGGAACCCATTAGTTTTTGGAGTCCCTACGCCCTACGGTTGTGGTACCTCCCATACAAATTTGGGGTTCCCGGCGAAAAAATTGTTTCCGCGATAGCGCCCAGACGCTTAATCTGTCTAAGTTAAAATTTGGCATAGAAGCTTCTGTTAACCATCGGAAGAACCTATTAGTTTTTGGGGTACTTACGACCAACGTTTGGGGTACCTGCCATACAAATTTGGGGTACTAGAGTAAACAATGTCGCTGTTTTTTCGCACCTCCCCGGATACTAGTCAGGAAAGTCTTGGGGTGACACAACCGATTTTTTTTTATAACCGGTGCTGATCAGAAAAATATGGTTTTGAAAAAAACGCGTTTAAAGTTTTTTTTAAAATAACAGTAGTAACTTTTTTTACACTTACAGCAATTTTCAGCTATCAGCGATTTCAGAGGTAAAATATTCATGAATAGATTTCAACTTTAGTTAAAATAAAAAGAAAGGGAAATATGTTTTTTGGGCTACTAAACCAGGCTCTTCCCTTAACGGCCAAACTACTAAATTCGTATTTGACCATCTATAATAACATTGATAATTTATAATGAATTATTTTTTATAAATGATTCATTGATAAATTTAACTATATAACAATAAAACTATTCAATTTTTAGTGTCATCTGTGTACTGAGGCAACTGGGTAACAAATATCAAGTCACTAAGCCCAATATTTCGAGGTCAGTGCGCCCTTGGTGGACTGTATCAACCACAACCGTTTCAACTCTTGCTATGAGCAAATGATGCCTACATGCTAAATTTCAGCTCAATCGGATTATTCGTTTGGGCAATTTCGTGGAGGAATACACACAGACGCAGACAGACAGACAGGCACACGACTAGGGTTGTCGACTACAGCGGGCGAGCCCGTCACCTCAGGAAGTTTTACCGATTAGACGTTCTATCTCCCTGGAGTGAACGCAGAAGAATTGGACAAAACAGTCCACCGTCTAGCTCCGCCACAAACCCGTAAGAGGCCAAAGCCTTAACCGCGAGATAGCCAGGAGTGTTACCCAGCGGGCTTACACTCACGCCCTTACTTACAATTGTGACCAGATTACTCCAGTCTCTCGATTGGTTACGAGTTCGAGGTCGCTTGCGCGGTCCTCTCCCTTACGAAGCGGTGAAACGGTGTATACCGAATCTATCGCGGACCACAGCGTCATTTGCCCGGCTGTTCACCCAGGATCGGGTAGCAGTCGCCGTAAGGTCCGCAATCACCCCCGCTCTATAGGAAACAGTACTGCTCAGAGTGCGCAATCGATTGGCTTATGCCACACGGTGCGCCGACCGTCCAGGAGTGCCAGATGGTTGATTTCCAGGGGAAACTAACCATAAGGCCAGAGTCCTTTCCAGGCTCGCACTTCATGCGTGGAGGCCGTCGAATAATTGACCCGTGAGTGTGACCAACCCTGAACAGAATGGGTCTTCGTGGCCAACTCAGCAAGGGCCCATTAACACCCAGACAGGCACACAGATAGACTTCAATATCGCTCATGGGCCAAAGCTCAGTTGAATTTATGTTTGCCTTTTAGGGCTATGATTAAATATATAATCTTACACATATTTCATTGTTTCGTTAGATCAATAGTAGAAACTTTAACAGAAAGAACTCAATTTGGCATTTAATTTCCAAACTGTGGTATCCTTTGCCGTTAGCTATGGCGCCTATATCCTGTTTATATAACTATGACGCCTATACCTGTATCCGCTCACTTTTTCAATGACTGTGACGATCTCCACGAGGTTCTGAAAGCTCTGCCTGATGTGTGCTATAAAGACGCATGTAATGAAAAGTCGGGAAGCTGGAAGACATGTCGCCGCCATTTTTTGTGACTTGTCACGAGCCTTCGATGTGATCGATCACGATTTGCTGCTGATGAAATTAAAACATTACGGTTTCGATGGAAACGCCTCTAACCTAATGAATTCTTTTCTTCGTAACAGGCAGCAAGTGACTGCTATTGAGGACTGTCACTCCATAGCGGGCGAGATAGCGATAGGCATACCGCAGGAATCTTGTTTGGGTAACACTCTGTTCCTATTATATATGAATGATATTACATCTGCCACATCGCGAGCTGAACTGATTCTATACGCAGATGACACATGCGCAGTAATAGAGAGCGAGAGTGTACCATCGTTAACCAGCATTACCGAACTTGTGTTGAATGAGTTAGGTACATGGTTTAACGCTAATGGCCTGATACTCAACATTAACAAAACTAATGTTATGTATTTCAGCCTTAGACCTACTAAAACCGAAATACATGTGACCGTCAATAACGAACAACTAACTCAAGTAACCTCAACAAAGTTCTTGGGATTCGTAATCGATAATGAGTTACGATGGCACCTACATATTTATGCTTAATGTGATAAATTGGGAAGAGCGTGCTATGCACTCCATCGCATCGCTTCATTCCTTGATTTATCCGCGCTGCGCATGTGTTACTTTGCATATTTTCATTCACTGCTAACGTACGGCGCGGAGTTATGGGGGCGAGCAGCCGACAGGCAGAGGGCCTTCGTTATGCAGAAGCGTACAGTCGTATGGAAGTAGCGCTGTTCGTTCGCAGAAATCTAGCCGATTTCGAAGTGAATGGTGTGCATCACCACTATCCAACAAGATCCCGTAGCATGCTACGTTCGGTAAGTCATGCATTATCCAAGTCAGAGAGGCTAGGCTATATCGCCGGCCCAGCGGTTTACAACAAACTCAGTGAGCACATTAGGCAGGCGCAATCTCTTGACGTATTTAAGAGACGAAGGTACCTAACAGATAAGGCGTTTTACTCACTGGAGGAATATCACACCAGTGAAGTCTATACTTTGGTGGCTAAAGTGTTTATTGATTTCTTTGCATTTTGTCTTGTATTTCCTCTTTTTACATTATTCTTGTATTTTTTTTGATTATTGTTATTTTTTCTTTACAATAAAAAAAATTGTTTGTTTTCTAATAGGTATGGATGTTTGCCAATCTGTATCTGACTTGTATACCAGTATACTAATAAAATGAATATGAATATAATATGAATAATATCAATCATCAGTATATCTGATATTGTTAATGAGATGACCATTGCCTGTGCAGAGCTGCCGAAAAGATGGCCTCGGCGTATATATTAAACAGCAATAGTGAGAGGATGCAGCCCTGTCGCACTCCCGTAAGTATTTCTACATCAGCTAAAAGAGGTCCATCGACTCTCACGTTGGCCATTGCTGACAATATGGATATTTGACTATTTGAAGGTCAAGTTGACTGTCGAGTGGGGAGGTCACAGTAGACAGGCCAACTGGAGCTGTCAACTACAACGGGTGAATCCGTCACCTCAGAAAGTTTTACCCATAATACATCGTACTGACTCCTATGAGGTGAGCGTAGAAGACTTGGGACGAAAACAGTCCACTGTCTAGTTACGCCACTCGCCCGTTAGAAGCCAACGCCTTACCGCGAGATAACCAGATTAATCACACAGCGGACCGACACTCACGCCCTTACTTCCAGGTGCAACCAGATTACTCCAGTCTCCCGACTGGTAACAGAGTCGAGGTCGCTTGCGCGGGCCACGTCAACAAAAATAATCATAAATACAATAATTTACTTTCTGTAACGGCAGTCGTGTTTTTTATTATTTTATATATTGGGATAGATATTGGGCGTTCAAAAACTAAAGACCTTATTAATACTGTAGGGTGAATATTTAAAAAAATATGTATTTGTAAAATTGTGCAATATTACATATCATTTTCTTAAACATATATACTAGAATGTAGTGTTTATTCATATATTTGTATATATTATTACTTATTTTCCACTTAAATTTATTGTATATAATGTAAAGTTTACTTTACTTTTACCCCTAATTGCATACATATATATATTTATTTTTTCTACTTTAAATTTTACTTTAATTTGTGTAAACAACACATTTTTTAGATTTAGAAATATTTAAAATTGATCACCTTCGTCAGTTCGCGAGTTACAAAAATACAGTTGGTATAACACAGCACAGCCAGAGACAGACCTTCTAGGTCTAGTTGGTTGTGCGATTTCGCCTCATTCGGATATGCTAGCATATTTATATGCATAGAGCTATGTTTTTCGCTATAATAATGTTTGTTCTTAATTATTCCTCATGTACAACAGTATGCATGTCCTTGTATTTTTTTGTTCTTGTACGTTATAAATAAATAAATAAATAAATAAATAAATATATTTACTTGTGCTGCAGCGCGTTTCGATTGATTTGCGAAATACGCCTGTGCGTGTGTGTGTATGGTGGGGGGGGGGGGGGCAGACAGAGTACTGAAAAATAGCCAGCTACACTCTCTCTTTGGGCATTTTTCAGGGAGATGTTGAAAATTCTTTAATTTAATTTTTGTTCCGTCGCGATGCGGCATGAGACGAGGCCACTGGGTTACCTAGTTGGAAGATATTGTTATTACCCGTATACACTGTATAATATATCAAGAGGGGGGATTTATATAAAGGTGATGAAAAATTGTAAGTACGTGACGTTGTTTTCAGATAAATAATATTATATTATCGATTATTAAACTTGATTTATCCAAAATTTCTATTTTTAATCATATTTTCTATATTTATTTAGTTTTTTATACTTTAAGTTTTATTTGTGACTGCAGCCAAAATTTAATTTCACTGAACACATCACTCCCACTGTTAAACAATTTGGCGTTGTCGAATGAAATGAATTAACAGCGTGAAGTTTGTAATACCCGACGTTTCGGCGATGGGTGTTACAAATTACACGCGGTAAATTCGTTTTTATCTTATTTATAGCCAAACAACCGCGATAGTCGTCGATTTTATACTCACTTGTGTTGAAAACCTTATACCTCAAAAGTTACAATAGGTATAAAGTAATTAATTCTTATATCTGTACTTTTAGTTTAAAATGCATAATGTAGATTTAATTTGATTATTTAATATTTTACTGACAATTTGAATGAATGAATGAATTACGATGAATAATTTTACTACGTATCTTTTCGAATTACTACATAACTACTTCAAATATTAGGCTTCTATTTCGATTATTTATATTTATAATTTGACAATCTAGTAGTTAATTCTTGACTACCTATGTATGTTCAGTAAAGAGTAGTAACGAGACTTACTACCTAACCCAATTATTTTGACACGTCTAAGAGTGGTCTTTAGCCGTCAATTGGACACGACGAAAATGTAATGTAATTTAATTCTAATTTCGAAGCACTGAAAGCGACATTGTTGCAAGTAATATTTGTAATTAATCGGTTGTGTCACCCCCTTTGTGGCAGGCAGCCCCCCCCCCCCGCGCTCTAATCCCCCTCCCAAAATGCCCCTAAAACACCTCTTCTCAAAACTGTGTATATGGCGTTGTGCTAAAGCCTGTGGTCCTATGGCACAATCGCATGGGGTGGTTGCACCACACAAGTGCTCCTTCCTTTAATCAATGCGCAGAAGCTGATTCTGAAGGTCATCAATAAAAAAAACCCCTAGATACCCCTCAGCGAAACTCTTTACAGAATATGGAATACTTGATGTGAGGCAATTATTCATAAAACAATGACTAATTCAGTTTCACAGAATCAAGGATCAACAGACAAGAAGCCAACAAATTAAAAACACAAGACAAGCTACTGGGTCAAATGATAATATTCCGATTGTAAAGTCTTCATTTGCCCAAAGGCAAATTTACTTCCTTGCGCCGAGATTTTATAATTATTTAAATGAGAGTTATAATTGTTTTTAATATATATGAGCTTTGTAATCAAACTATTGGTGGACAAGTTGTTACTTTTGCCGATGACACCGCTCTACTTTTCAAGGCAAAAACTTGGAAAGAGACCTTTGAAAAGGCTTCTCTGGGTAATATTGTGGTTAGATGGTGCACTACTATCACTCAATGCGCAAAAAACCATGTACATAACATTTAGAACCACCAGTGTAGCTCAACCAAAACAAGAGCATATTCTGAAACTCCACAGAGATTGTTTTAACCCTGAAAACTGTAAATGTATTAAGCTCAATAAAGTTGACAACATTAAATATCTTGGTATATTAATTGATTACCGGCTACAATGGAGCACCCACATAATGGAGCTGTCGGCAAAAGTTAGGAAACTCACGTATATTTTCAAAGACCTTAGAGGCATTCTGGACCAAAGGACACTTAACCCTTGGAGTAAATGGGTATTTTCATGGATGCATCTGTCTCTTTTGCAGGATTTTCGGCGACATCGACCTTAAAGTACTATAACTACGAAACTACTACACCAATCATAAAAAGAAGAACTGCACAATGATTGCATTGAAATTTCGAATATAGAATATTGAAATATCATTTTGTAAAACAATTAGATAATTATGAATAAATATGAGAACGTCAAAGAAGTGAAAAAAACGCGGAACCAGATCTGGTCGTATCATTCTCAACGGATAATTGTTTCAGAACCAGATTTGGTCGTATTATACTCAAGGGGTTAAGATAGTATACCATGCTCTGTGCCAATCTATCCTAACCTATGGGATCATAGGGTGGGGAGGTGCAGCGAAAATTCATATGGAGCCCTTGATTAGAGCTCAAAAGCTAATACTTAAAATTATAAAGAGAAAGCCTTGGAGATACTCTTCAGATGATCTCTACAGAGAATATAACGTGCTAGATGTACCACAACTATACGTGAAAACGGCGCTCTGTGAGTATCAAACTAATTTAGAGACCGCAATAAGAACTCAGCAAATAATCTGCACGCGGCAATCTCGAACTATACATTTTGACGTCCCTCGAATGCAGACCACTTTTGGGCAGAGGCATTTTGTGTACATAGCCCCCAGGATGTTTAATATGCTAGATGAAGATTTAAAAATGTATGTGCCGAAGTCTTCTTCTTCTTTTAAAGCCAAAATTGATTCCTGGCTAAAACATGACGCCCGGCAAAATATCCACAAATTAATATACCGAGACAGTTCCCATCATTAAATCTTATCCCTGACATTTCTTATTATTATTTTCTTTGACTTTTTTTATTTATTACTATTACTTATTCATAAATTTTGGTGACTATTGTTTGATATTATTTGACGTTTTATTTTGTTTTTATTTTATTAACACGATTATTTATTTTTGTGTTTTATTTCCTATTGTGATCATTAGTTAGTGATTATTAGTTATAATTTGTAATGGTGACGGGAATATAAATATATATATATATATATATATATATATATATATATATATATATATATATATATATATATATATATATATATATATATATATATATATATATATATATATATATATATATATATATATATATATATATATATATATATATATATATATATACATATATATATATATATATATATATATATATATATATTTATATATATATATATATATATATATATATATATATATATATATATATATATATATATATATATATATATATATATATATATATATATATATATATATATATATATATATATATATATATATATATATATATATATATATATATATATATATATATATATATATATATATATATATATATATATATATATATATATATATATATATATATATATATATATATATATATATATATATATATATATATATATATATATATATATATATATATATATATTTCTTTTCCTTTTTATTTTAATTTTTTTTTATTATTATTCATTGCCGAATATATGTGATATAAAAACTAGAGAGCTAGCTGCCCTGGAACAAGTCCTGGTACTTAGTTGGGCAGCAGCAGTACTTAAATGCTAATGCTCATATCGGCCGTGTTTAATTTTAATTTTAATTTTAATTATATATATTTTTTTATTGATATGATTATTAGTGATACCTATGCACTGTTAATGAATTGTTAAATTAATTAAATAAATAAATAAAATAAAATAAATAATGACAACAACTTAAATTCATTCAAAATACTTATAAAGAAGTACCTGCTTGAAAGGGGTCCATTGTATGCTGAGTCTCAATTGCTCTCGCTAATAATTTAAGTTGTTTTATTAAATTATGTATTACTAACTAATATCAAATCTCGTGTATTATTTGCTTATGTGTATACATGTGTAGGTATGTATATGTATATTTATGTATGTGTGTATGTATGTGTATGTATGTATGTGTATGTATATGTATATATTCTTATGTATCATGCAATACAACTTGAGTTCATAATATCAAAAGAGTCAGCTCGTCGATACCATTAATCAAAAATCAGCATCCCTAGATACGGGTCTCTGACCTAGTTAGGAATGCGAATAAACATTTTCACCATGGGATGTGCTCAATCTATCCCAACTCAACCATATTATGTTAATGGTGTGTATATGACATAAATAAAGTTATTGTAAATAAATTAATAAACTAAAAAAAAAATATAAGACATGCGAGCGCGGGATAGACGTCGAAATTTAAACATATTGTCCCGTGGGATAAAGTAGATGGTGTAATTACTAAAAAATAAAAAATAAAATATTCACACGAATATACATAAAATTACAAACATAAAACATTTTTCAGTAAGGAATTTAACCAACCCGATCTCGAAAACCGCGGGTTTGCGACCCCTCAACTTGTGAAGTAAAAACTCGGCCGTACCTTTTGCATCCCGGAAGGGACGTTACACATTCTAGGGGAGATTTTTATAATTTTACAGAAAAAAGCAACTTCAATTATTTTTATTAGTGCAGCAGCCATGTCATGCTGATACTTAAAACTGGCTATAATAATTGAATACAAAATTTTGTGTCTGTGCTGTTGACCGTTGAGGAGTTTCCTCGTTGGAAACCAACCCTGGGTGTCGCAGTCCTGTATTGGTGTAACTTAGAACGGGCTGTCGTAATTGAATGCATATACCCCGTTCCCCGAGTTAATTCTTCATTTGCCCAAAGACAATTCAACTATATAGCACCTAAAATATTCAACCGCCTTGATGACAAAATAAAGGAAATAGAAAATACCATTTTATTAAAAAAAAATATAAAAAAATGGCTTGACGACATAGGTCGTTCAAGGACAGAGAAAGAACTGCTGCAAGTCATATCTTAAAAAAATATATATATATATATATTTCTGCATAACTTTACTATTATACTATATAATATGATATAAGATATTAAACAAAATGTACTATATTGTAATATAATGCAAAAGAATAATACTATAATATATTTAGATTGTTATATTTATATATTTGTGTATGTATGTATATGTATGTGTGTATATGTATATGTATCTATATGAGTACCTACGTCAGTTAGGCTTCTCCACCTAAGTCAGAAAGTAAGTCGTATGCCCAGATACAGGCTATATTTGGCCTAGTTGGGTATACGCTGAGCATGGTCATGTGAATGTGGGCCGTTGTTTCTTCGCACCATTACTTGTTATGACCATTTTTATGCGTTTTATAATTATGTTTGATACAAATAAATAAATAAAAAATACAATATATATTTGTGTCTGTTCTGTTGACCGTTGAGGCGGCGCCCAGTCGGGAGCCAACCCTGGGTGCAGCAGCCATGTCATGTTGAAACTTAGAACGGACGATTATAACTGAATGAATTTTTTTTAAAAACATTCATATGCTGTTGACCATTGAGGAGTCCCCTCGTCGGGAACCAACCCAGGAAGTAGAATCAGGTCATGCTTGCCATAAAAAAAAATGCATTTAATTGATCCAAAATGTATATTTTCAACTTCATATGATAATATTTGAGGAGTTCCCTCAATTCCTCATGGATCCCATTATCAGAACAGGATTTTGATTTTGTCAGAGATCAGAACTGGCAATTGGCATGTGTAACTTTGCCGATAAGAATTCGTTTTCTTCAATTTAAAATCCTTGAAGTATATTACCATTTTCTTGAACATATCAGTTTGGTTTTCGATTACAGTTTTTACAAAGTGGTCATGATTCAGTTTATTTCAGAGGTATTGCGAAAAAATTGTGTTAAGCACACATTTTTTTTTGCTTTGTATTAAGATAGCCGCATTTCAGAGTACATTGTCGCGCGTGTCGTGATATATAAGAGTCGTTAATGTAGGTTAGCAGGTTATTTTTCTGTCGTTGCCTAGGTTATTGTTTGTCGTTTACAGCGTACATTCGTAAAAATGTTGGATATACTGTGCATAATATTTGTGGTTCTATTATTGAATGCATGGTTTTCTTCGAGGACATTCAATTACTGGAAGGATCGAAAGGTCGCGGGTAAGCAGCCTTATCCGTTCATCGGGACATCTTCTTTTTTTCGCAAGAGGGAGGGGCTGGTTCAGGCGGCCAGGTTATACAATGAATATCCTAGGGAGAAATTAATCGGCGGGTTCACGTCATCAAGGCCTTATCTGATGGTGAGAGATCCAGAGTTGATCAAGCAAGTGCTGATCAAAGACTTTTACTGTTTCTCAGATCGCGGGATAGCGGTCGACATTAAAAGAGATCCCCTATCGCAGCATTTGTTCTTGTCGAACGGCGACACGTGGAGGACCCTGCGGCACGCATTGATGCCAACGTACTCATCGGCAAAAATGAGGAAAATATTCCCGATGATGGTGCAATATGGCGAAGCTCTTCAGAATCGCTTAAAAAATATAATCGAACGAGGAGAAACAGCTGACACAAAAGATCTGGTCGAAAAATATACAACAGATGTCATCGGATCGTGCGCGTTTGGGATCAAAATGAACTCCGCTTTAGAAGAAACGTTCAGAAAAATGGGGAGCAAAATGTTCACACCATCAAAATCAAAAGCTCTAAAAAGAATCTTCAGACAATTATTTCCTAAAGTATACAACCTTCTAGGTCTAAAAACTATCGATAGAGATGTCGAATTCTTCTTTTTAAATATAATTCACACGATTATAGACAGCAGGGATACCCAACCGTCGACGAGGAATGATTTCATAGATTTGTTGATCGAACTGAAAATGAAAGCATTTATCCCAAACGTTTCCAACAAATCTGACGAGAAAATCGACGGAATCGAAATAACAAAAGATTTACTATCGGCTCAAGCTTATGAGTTTTTCTTTGCCAGTTTTGAGACTTCATCGACGGCAATGAGTCTCGCTTTACACGAACTAGCGTTCAATCAAAACATACAAGCGAAAGTAGCGAATGAAATTGAAACAGTGCTATCTAAATATGATGGACAAATGACTTACGACGCTCTTAAAGAAATGTCCTATCTCCAAATGGTAATCGACGAAACTTTGAGGAAGTATCCACCGACTAGTATGCTGATGCGTCGCTGTTTAAGACCGTGTCAATTTACCGGAACAGACGTAAAGATAGATAAAGGGATTCTCGTACTAATACCGGTGCATGCTCTACACCACGACCCAAAATACTTCCCAGATCCTGAGAAATTCATCCCTGAAAGATTCGACCCAAAAGAAACGATACCGCCTAATGTGTACATGCCGTTTGGTGAAGGACCTCGAAGTTGCATAGGTAAACCACTTTTAAATTATATTCTTCCCTAAATAATTCGCATTTTCATGGTGGTTTTTTAAAATATTTATATATATATATATATATATATATATATATATATATACATATATATATATATATATATATATATATATATATATATATATATATATATATATATATATATATATATATATATATATATATATATATATATATATATATATATATATATATATATATATATATATATATATATATATATATATATATATATATATATATATATATATATATATATATATATATATATATATATATATATATATATATATATATATATATATATATATATATATATATATATATATATATATATATATATATATATATATATACATATATATACATATATATACATATATATACATATATATATATATATATATATATATATATATATATATATATATATATATATATATATATATATATATATATATATATATATATATATATATATATATATATATATATATATATATATATATATATATATATATATATATATATATATATATATATATATATATATATATATATATATATATATATATATATACATATATATATACACATTATTATTTCAGGTATTCGCTTCGCAAAACTGTTAAACAAGGTGTGTTTAATCTCCGTGTTGCGTGATAATCGCGTAGTTCCGAGAGATTTAACGAAAAGAGAAATAAAATTTAGCCCAAATACCAATGTTTTACGCAGTGAAGATGGCATCAACTTGAATTTTGAACAACGGCGCTGATATTTACAGTATTTTTAAAGGTTTAATAAGAATAATACTACCAACCAACAACTCTGGAGAAAGTGATAAATATATGTATTTTGCTTAGTAAATAATAAATGATTTTCAACGTCATTAAGAGATTGTGGTAAAGCATTACAATTGTGTATTATAAAGGTTATTTTTCTTTCACTTTTAGATACATTTATAATATTACAAATGCAAGCAATATTATTTTTTGACTCTAATAATACTGATTGATTGTTTATCAGAATTCCTATTCTCATTTATTTTCTAATTTCTCAAATGCAAAAGTCTATCAAGAAATCTACCAAAGTACTCTTAAAAGTATATCAGAATTCCTATTCTCATTTATTTTCTAATTTTCCAAATTCAATTTGTTTTTATATAATTAGTTTCGATTTACGACTGTCATTGTCAAATGTACTTGTGTAATATAAAACTTTGGGAAAACTTATAATTATAAAACTTTTTTTTATTTGAAAAGTGTTAGACTTATGATTACGCTGTTCGATCGTTAGGACCACCTGTAAATCGTCAATCACTTGAGGTTTATTTTATTTCGTGCAATATAAAATAATTTGCCCACCCAATATGACGGATAATTTTACAATAATACAAAACAAAAGAGCGTTAGTTAAAATATGCTCCTAGCACTGCATGCAGGAGCTCAACAAATTGGGAAAATCCAACAAAATCACCCTAATATGGATACCGGGTCACCAAGGCATACCCGAAAACGAAGAGGCCGACAGACTGGCAAAACTGGGCACACTGGATTGCCCAGTGGAGCCAGCTGTAGGGGTCCCCTTCGCTACAGGTAAGAAAATCATCAGGGACTGCTTGGAGCAGGAACATCGGGCTTCCTGGAAACAGAGTCAGGGATGTCGCCAGGCAAAAGCCATGATGGAGCAACCACTACAGAAGAAAACCAAGGCCCTACTTGACATGAGCAAGAAGAACCTTAGAACCACTATCGGTCTCCTCACCGGACACACGACCCTTAGAGCTCATCTATTCAACCTTGGTTTGACTGAGAGCAAGGATTGCCGAATATGCGGCGAGGAACCTGAAGACAGCATACACATTGTTGGTCGCTGTCCAGGGCTCGCCGCCAAAAGACACAGTTTACTGGGACGAGCCTTTCTCGAACCCAGCGATCTGCCCAACTTGAAGGTCAGTGACCTGCTTGGACTGGTAAGAAGTACCGGGCTACTAGCTGACCACTGACCTAATCACACAGTGGGTAGTTACAAAAGACCTTACAGATCTAGGTGACATCAAGGGCTGGAAACAAGCCCCCCACTCCATCTACTACTACTACTAGTTAAAATATGTCATAAAATTTCCTTTTCTTATTTATTGACACAACCGTGGCACTTTAATAGGACTCAGAATGTGAGCTCGCCTTATCACAGGAGTGTCTAGCAAGGCGTCCTCTAATGCACTATACTTAGAATATCAGAAAAAAATAGTTTAAAAAAAACTTAAAATCTCGCTTTAATAACAATGTGAAGTAAAAAGTTAAAAAAAATATATATCAAGATATTGTCCAATAGCGTTAGCAAGTGCGTAAATCAATAAAGGTAATGATTTTGATTAAGTTGAAAATTCGTATAGATTACCAAAAAAAAATATTTAAGAAAAGCGTGAAATGCTTTCTACTTTATTTTTGTAATAACTATAGGTATATTTACAAATAGCTACCAGTGATATATTTATAACAATTGTTATAAAAAAAACCACGCGTTTTTTTTTTTTTATTTGTCAATCATTTTATCCTTTTTTAAAACTTATTCAAAATCATTCAATCACGGTTTGAGGAACATGTCAGCAAAAGCGTTGGGTGGGGTTTCTCACGTCTAAAGGCCTTATACAGAATTCGGGAGTACCTCAGCGTCAGAATCAGAATACTACTTGTAAATGCCCTTATATTGTCTATAATGGACTATGGCGACTGTGTGTACGGCCCCTGTCTATATAGGAAGTCTGAGCGGAGACTTCGGAGACTGCAAAATGCCTGCGCAAGATTTTGCTTTAGGATTCCTCCACGTCATCATGTGTCACCATTCCTTGCGAAAGCTTCCATGTTGAATATGAGTAAAAGAAGGCAGCTCCATCTTGCGACCCTTGTACTCAAGGTAGTGCGCAATAAACAGCCGCGATATCTTTACTCGATTATGGCGTGGTCCCGTAACCGGCATGTTCATTCAACACGGCACGTGAACAACTTGCTAAATACCCAAGCGCAAAACTACACATTTCCAGTGCGGCTTTTCCTATCATTCTGCGGTTGTATGGAATCGGTTGGTAATGGCTTTGCGATCGAAATCAATTGCAGTATTTAAGGACCACTTTAAAAGTTTATTATTAAAGGAAGATATTTAGATGTCATAATTTGATTTTATTTTAAAATAATTATTTGTTAATTTGATTATTACTATTGTTTTCGTTTATTTATAAATTTGTAACATGATTATTTCATGTTAAATATTTTGATTTTGATTATTTTGATTTTTTATATGTAAATTTTAAAATTTATTTAATTAGGTTATTTTCTTTTAATATCATTTGATGTTAAATATTTCGATTTTGATTATTTCGATTTGTGTATTTATTTCATTATGATTATTTGGATTTTTTATTTTAAGATTTATTTGATTTGGGAATTTTATTTTAAAATCAAATATGTGCCAATATTTAATAGGTGTATCCTGAAAACCAGGATAATAGATATCCTGAGGATACCCCTAATTTGCAGCGATTGTAGCTTTATTTTATAGTCTTTGTCTATTTACAGTTTTAATTTTTAATCTGTGTGTTCTTGTTTTTTTTTGTATATGCTTTTTATAACAACAGCTGAAAATAAATATTTTACAATTTAACTAAGTAAGGGCACTTTCAATCGCTGTTGAACAATATCTTTATATTTCAAAATATTTTTTTGCTTTTTAGTTCGCATTGCTTTTAAAGCGTGATTATTTTCATTCTTTTTTTTGTGTACTAGTAACAAGATTTTAATAGGCAACCCTGCAGCATATTATGGCCCTATGTGTAAACTTCTCTTTACCCTTCGGCTACGTATCGACCAAATTTGGTTGCACATCAGAGCACCGTTGACTACGTAACGACCAATATTGGCGGCTTGCTCCCGGAGCGCACATTAATATTATTTTCTAATTCCAACGCATCCTATAATCCATAACAAATATCTCATTATTACCATAGATACATAGGCGGCCGCTAGAATAATTTTGCGCGTCATTTCGCGGAAATTTTTAATAAAATTCCTTTGTCAAACATCATCATTTTTTTTTTCGGGAAATCATCAAAATTTTTATTGGTTTTTATGAGTTATTATCTAAATATTTTTGTACGTAAATAAGCAAAACGAAATATTACCTTTGATAGGAAATCTAATAAAGATCACGATAGTATTTACAATTTCTAAATAGGGTTCCGTATTTTTCCGTAAGACAAGTACAAGTTAGAAATGCCGAGTTTTTCTTTCATTTTTTCGACTTTCTCATATTTATTCATAATTATCTAATTGTTTTACAAAATGAAATTTCAATATTATATATGCAAAATTTTAATGCGATCATTGCACAGATATTTTTTTATGGTTGCTATAGTAGTTTCATAGTGATAGTACCTTTTATCGAGCGTGGCGATATTGCAAGAAATTCCAATAAATTGCCGTGGTCTGCCAAGAAATTATGCCGCTAGGTACTCGAAGGGTCACGATCACATTTATTTTAAATAACTGATAGGTGTACAAATTTACGATGGTATCTTAGACTATTACGACTCTTGACATAACGTTCAATCGCTTCGGTTTTAAGTTTGTTTTAAGGGAAGCTATTCTCTGTATACTGGTGAGACACCGAGATTGTAGTAACTACTATGTATTTTTATCTCATCTCAAGTGCCGTTAACGTACGCTTTTGAAATTCCGTAAGAAGCTGTGAGCCCCGGCCCATCATCAAGGGGGATAAGATGGTTTTCGGCTGGGTATATCGTGGGGTCGTTTATCACATCTGGGCAGATAACGGTGCGGATATCTCGCCGGCCGCATTGTGTTAGTTCGTCGTAATGGCGCGCAAGATGAATGTCCCCGAAGAGGAGGCCTTCATAAAAACGTAAAGGAAAAAAGCGGCGCTAAAAGCCGACCTAACTGCCGCGCGATTCCTACGTACACTCGGCGACAATCACTCCAAATTTTCATTAAAAATAATAGATTCGTTACTATCACTCGTTACGATTACATTTAATCGGGTTATTACAGAAGAGGCCAAACGAGATATTAAATATAGGTTACCAGAAAATGTTATCGAGATAATCATTTACTTACTATTTTAAAACAACTGTGTAAAAAAAATATTTATTTTTGAAATGAATTCGTCTTTAAAATTGCTTCCTTAATGGGAGGCATTTAAAAAAACGAATGATAACGAAATCGGGGGATAAGTATAGTTTTGTGTTTCATCTACATATCTATCATCTTAAGGCGACATGATACCTGGGAACGGCCATATCTGAAGAATTTTAGTTTTATGATTTTTTTGAAGAATACAAGCATTAATTGAAAAAAATTCTAAGTGAATCCCGCTATAAGGAACCAATATAAAATTTGGACTCAAAAAAGTTGCTCGTAGCCTTGGATATTAAGGCTTTAAACAGACTTCGAAAACCTTCAGGCGCGTTTACTCCTACAATGTAAGCTGTGAGTGTGTTTTATTATAAATTCATTATATTGACTGGTTAATCCTCTAGGGCAGCACTTAGCCACATTTTTTTAGGTCATAAATTAATTACAATTAATTAAAACATGAGAGCGGTCTGAGAGTAATGCTAAATATGCTTTGCCATTAACGCCTTATACCAGCTCTGCGTAAAGATAGTTATTCTGTGCTAGCGCTACGATAGAGCATTTAGTATGCTGCTATAGCCGGCGCGAGCGGACGTAGAATCTGCTCTTGATGGCTCGTCAACGCTGGATTTTTATCTGTCAAACCCTACAAAATTGACCCCGCCTATTTTATCGCGTGTACGACAATTTCGGATATTTTTCTGAGGTCTCATGTCGCCTTAATCCAAAATTTAATTATACCACTGGATAGCTAAAGAATCAAAGAATTTGTTACGCTAAGTGAAGACTGTGACGCATCGCGTGCGTTGGAGGGGGAACCGCCGCTATTTTGGGGTCATATTGCTGCGTTGGGGTCATATGTGGACTCCAGTTTAATTTCTGGTCTATTGTAATACCCAGAAATTTGGCGGTGTTAACGACCTGAACTCTATTAGAGTCCATGCTGATATTAATATTGTTAACTGGTATTTTGATAACTCTGCTTTGTTAATGCTTAACAGTAGAAATGTCGCAATATTGCGGCAGAGTGTACATGCTTCCCTCCCCCCCTTTCTGCTTAGACATTTTTTTAAGGGAATCTTTTCCTTTCATAGTAATGATTCAATTATCCTCAACAAAGGCGCGACATTTGAAAGAATCACCGGAATTAGAGAAAGAGGGAGAGAGAGAGAAAGAGGCGATTCTGTATAGAAATCTCCCTTCCACAAGCAGATGGTTTGTGCAATTGTCAAACTGGTATTTCCCCCAATTTTCCCTTAAGCGAAAAATCCAAATAGGCAGTAGAAATGAAGGGGAGTTTTCAAATCTAAATAAAACAAACAATTTCTTATTTAAGTAAATATATTTTTATTTAGGGATTGACTTGGGCGGCCTTCGAAAACTTTGCTTTTATTCTGAGAGACCCAGTGATGCCCACAAACCTGGAGCGCAAAGTATGTATGAGACATGTGTGCTGCCGTTAGCAACGTACGGCCTATAAAGATTCAGATTCAGATTCATTATATTGATATACTGGTATACAAGTCATACATAAAGTAAGCAAACATATAACATAATGGAAACGTTAGAAAATATTAACATGGACAAGGAAATAAAAATGAAAACAAAAGAGGAAACGAAAGAAAATAATATAATAATGTAAAAGAGAAAATACAAGAGAAATGCAAGGAGATAAATTACACATTACAAGGACAAATTATTAACACTTTAGTCACCAAGCATTTTAGTCTTCACTCGAGTAATATTCCTCCAGTGAGTAAAACGCCTTATCTGTGAGGTACTTCTTAAGGCGGCTCTTAAACACGTCTACAGATTGCTCCTGTCTAATGTGCTCGCTCAGTTTGTTGTAGACCGCTGGGCCGTCGATATCGGCTAGCCTCTCCGACTTGGATAGTGCATGACTTACCGAACGTAGTATGTTTCGGGATCTTGTTGGATAGTTGTGATGCACACCATTCACTTTAAAATTTGCTACATTTCTGCACAATATCTAAACAAAGGTCTTGCAGTGGTCTAAACAGTGCCTCTAACGAACTAGTCTTAACAGTGCCTGTAACGCAGAGCAGTGCCAACCGACTTAGAATATGCCAAAGCGCCATGGAGAGAGCAATGCTGGACCCCAGTCTCCGCGACGGAGCGCACAATAAAGAAATACGAAGGCGCACGGGCGTGACAGACGTCATGAATCGCAACGCCAGCCTGTGGGTGGGCAGATCACGTCGCAAAGCATATTGACGCGAGGTGGCCGAAGAGTCTTATCCAGTGGAGACCAAGAACCACAAAGCGAGGCGTAGGTGGACGACATCAGAAAAGCAGCAGGGACCAACTAGCTGAGGGCAGCGGCTTACAGAGAAACATATAAGGAGAAGGAAAAGGCATATGTCCAGGAGTGGACCAAATCAGACTGAGGAAGAAGAAGAAGTAGAAATACATCACTTACATAATATGCTGAACAAATGCTGGAATAACACAAAGAGTAGTACTTAGAGCACTTCAAGCGACAACCTAATCGGTAGATACCTAAGGTGTTTCTCAAGGTAGACACTAGAACTAAAATATTTTCCTATATATAATAACGACCTTTGTCAGTTACAAATTCCAGATCAGAAGCTGTCATCTCTTATGCTGATGATACGGAACTAAAGTTGACTGGAGGCACTTGGATATTTTATGGATTACTTTCTCAGCCGCGGCTTGCTTCGCGTTTAAGTAAGCGGACTATTTGATGTTAATGGATCTTGTGCAGATGTCCACTAAGACCCGCTTCGTATATGGGTCGGCCCAACTTTCGGGTCAGCACCCACCCGGTAGCCCCTACGTAGAAGTTCCAGACCAGCAAGGACTCTTGTCCCTTCTGCAACTGAGTATGCAGGTGGGTCAGATTCCCCTAGGTGATGTTCTTCGTGCGGCGTCAGCCAATTAAATCATTTCAATTTATTTTATTGTGATTGTGGTGTAGTAGTTTGTAGTTTCACATGTAGTTTTACATAACGGCCCGGTGGCATAGTGGTTAGGTCGCCTGATCTTACATTGTAAGGTCCCGGGTTCGATTCCCGGCTGGGTAACCATTTTCCGTTGGGATCAAATTAACGAAATTGCATTTTCAATTGTGTCGATCGAATGCAATAACAAGACACACACTTACAGACATGTTACACGCACACATATATATATAATACGTCATAGTAGGGTTGGTTGTGAGAGATTGTCATATGACAATAAAACCGCCCATTGTGACATTTTCACAATACAGATTATAAACAAACATGTTCATTACATTACATTAGATTACATTAGATTAGATTAAATTAGATTAGATTAGATTACATTAGATTAGATTACATTAGATTACACTACATTACAGTAGTTTTACATAACATGTACATTACTTTACATGTAGTTTTACATAACATGAACTATTACAATTATTTAATGCCGCCTACCTTTTAGTCGTAAAATATTTATTTTTTTACAACATGATTGCATACAACAGATATTTATTCAACAATAAATAAAACACAAACACATATTATAATAATAGTACAGAATAAGTCAGGTTAGGAATCAACAAGTTAAATTAAGTAGGTATAATATTATTTTACGAAAATAATTAAAATCTACCTGAAAAATAAAACGTTGTGAATACCCTAAAATAAAATTTTCTTACGCAATAATCAAGAAATAAAAATAGTTTAAACATAGTCAATAATAAAAAGAATCAATAACAAATTTATTTATTTATTGATTCTTTTTATAATACCTATCTTAGAACACAAAAAAAATAATTTCAATAACACGAAAAAGGTAAATAATAAATAGGAATTGCAATGAATAGTGAAATAATCTAATTGAAATAATTATAGATGGAAAAAGGAATTATAATAAATAGTCAAAAAATCAAATTGAAATGTTCAGAGGATTTTCAAATTGAAATAGTCAATTATACATAAAATGTGCATATTACTAGTTATAACAATTTTGAATGTAATCGAATTAAAAATTAATTGAAATAATAATAAATACTTTATATAATGGAGTTGTCATTATATAATGGATAGTTAAGGGTTTTGGATATACGTCAGATATTTATTAAGCAGTGCCTTGTAAGCTTTCATAAAACTACAGACTACAGAGCAAGAAGTCAACAAATGTACTTGACGAAACATGCCGAAAGGAAATTTTCACCATTCCGAAGGTAAAAAGCACATTTGCCCGAAGACAATATTTTTTTATCGCCCCGAAAGTGTACAACTCATTATGTGAAACCACGAACAAGTAAAAAATAGTGTAGCTTTCAAAAGTAAAGTGAAAACCTGGCTCCTAGACATTGGGCGCTCAAAATCTGAAGATCTAGTCATTACTATAGAGTGAATATTAAAAACACATACATATATTTCTAAAATTTTGCAATATTATACATTATTTTCTTATACATGGTATATATTACAATGTATTATTAATACTCATATATTTGTACTTATATAATTGTATATAAATATTATTACCTATTTTTCTACTTAAATTTATTGAATATAACGCAAAGTTTATAAAAAAAAATTTTTTACTTTTGATTGCATAATTTTATTTTAGTTTTACTTTAGGTGAAAACAGACTAAATTCTTTGTTAGATTTGAAAAGCTTTGAAAATTAGAATCAAATGCGTCAGTTCGCGCGTCAACAAACAAATGTTAAGGCGACCTGGGAACAGGCATATCTGAAGAATGTTAGTTTTATGTAATTTAAAAAAAGTTTCTAAGTGAATCGCTCCATAAGGAAACAATTTAAAATTTGGACTCTATAAAGTTGCTCATTGCCTTGGACATTAAGGCTTTAAACTGACTTTGAAAACTTTCAGGTGCGTTTACTCCTACAATGTAAGCGGTGAGTGTGTTTTATTATAATTTCATAATATTGACTGGTTGATTCTGTAGGGGGGCACTTAGCCTACATAACTAATTTTATCATTATTAACCACCCGTGATAATGCTTTAATTAATTTTGATAAGGATTCTTATTTTATTGCTAATATCTCGAACAAACACGGCCTATTTATTTTTCTTATTTTTTGAGACATAGTAAGCAGTTTGAGTTTGAACAGTTATTGTAGCTTAAATATAAAAGTTAGGTATATGCTGTCGACGACTTTTTTATAGATATTTTGAGGCCGGTATTTCTGTTATTTAATGTTTTCACACATATCAAACGGTTTCGTCAGCTCACGCCGATAAAGCAACTCACCAGATCATTTTACTCCGACTTAAAATACAAATATCATGATTTCGTATTGAATACCAATATTTATCGCAATAAAATATAACCTATAGCGCTCGTCGATAATGGTACTTTCTATTACTGAAAGATATTTTTAAATCGGATTAGTAGTTTCGGAGATTAGCCCATACATACAAACTTACACACTTACTAACATCTATTCTTTATAATCTATACTAATATTATAAAGAGGTAAAGTTTGTGAGGTTGTAGGAAGTAATTTCTGGATCTACTGAACCGATTTTGAAAATTCTTTTACCAATGAAAAGCCACGTTATTTGTGAGTGTCATGGGGTATATATTAATTTGAATAATTAGAAGACTTTTTCGTGGTAGTCGGATATGCAAAGTAAGTCAAAGAATAAGCGGTCGAACGAAAATGTTTCTAACTAACGCTGCCTTAACGATGAGAGATATATGATTAAGTTCTAGGGAAAAGTTGTAGAGCTTGATAATGCCTACAAAAAAGTCAGCTACAGCATATGTCTAACTTTTATATTTAAGTCACAAAAAGTAGTATTTTATATTAAAAAAATTATTTAAATCGTTAGGTCATGTTTATTGGTTATATTATCAACAATTATGAATTCATATCAAAATAAGTAAATGTATCGTCTCAAGTGTTTAAAACAAAAGACTTTTCCCTTTTACTGCATATAATTTCACTTTTACTGCATAAATGGTTAAAGAGATAAGACACTCACAAATAAGACACTCACAAGAAGACACTCACAAATAACGGTAATACAGGCAAATTGGCATGCAAATACATACATACATATGCAGTAAAATTATAAACCTTCTTTTGGCAGTCAGGAAATAAATCATAGCACTCAGTACTAACCAAACCACACTCATAATTTCATCACAAGTAAAAAGTTTTACCGCCCAACGAAGTGGGCACGGGTCAGCTAGTATTAGTATATAGTATTTTTAATAAGAGTTTTATCATATTTTAACCGCAAAACATATTTTCCAATTACGTTAAGGTTAACTATAAGATATTGCTTCAACGCCATAAGCTCGCCCATTTTTTTCCAATAAATAATGCCTTTGATGAATATCTATATCTATATAATAAAAATGAGTCGGGTTTTATGTATGTTACCTAATAACTCACGAGCGCCTGGCCCGATTTGAACGATTCTTTTTTTGTTTTGTTCGTAATCATTTCGGTGTTGCTATAGGATATAAAAAAATTGGAAAATCTCTCGGAAAAGTGAGAAAAATGAGAAAAACCAAAAATTATTTTAGTGCCGAGCTTGATCATAGATGGCGTTGTTTGACAAGAATAAGAATACGAAAAATTCGAAAATCAAGATGGCGGCTCGGCGCGAAAACTGACATTTGACAGTTAAGTTGAATTTTTTCATAGCGTTTTCGTGATTCTGAAGATAAATCAACTGAATTAACTTAATTTGTGTAATTCGTGAATGTTTTTCCAGGTTTAGCACAGTTATAATTTTTCACAGTTATACCCTTGCGCAGACGCTCCAATCTCAGCAAATTGACCGCTCCAGCAAGACGACAAGACGACAAAGAGACAGGAGGAACTGAAAGCGATGAGCATCGCCAAGAATTGAATGAAGCGGCACGGATCCGTAATGTTGCAGTGCGAAGACGATTGAATTTGAGACAAAACACATACAGAGAGGCATTCTAAATATTATAATCTGGCGATACAATACAGCGATTATAAATGAGTGCAAATTGGAGAAATGGATCATTTCTGCCAATATTGCAATGCCTTGAAGTAACGCCACGAACCACTCGGTTTGTGTAGCGCAGGGAGTAAAATAAGACTGACATTATTGGTTCCACCACCAGAACCATTTCTATATAAAAACATTAATAACTGGCAGAAAAAATAACATTTTGACGCTGACAGTTAAAATTATCCAAATTTGAATCTATAAGCCGTGGTCAAATTTCCATCTACGAGTATGTTTCACGATAAAATTACGACTCAAACCAATTATTACATTAGCACTGGAAGGTAATGCTCTATGACTGGACGCCAGAGATGCTGAAATTTTATTTGAATGCCTTTCAGCATACACTTCCAGACCCCAGTAACCTCGCTCGTTGGAGCTTTGCCGAGGATAGTTCTTGTCCCCTCTGTAGCAATACCCCTTGCACAGCTAGACACATTCTAGCTGGCTGCAAGGTGGCCTTAGATCAAGGACGGTACACTTACCGCCATGACAAAGTTCTCGCTGTTATTCGCGAGGTAATTAGTCTCTCAGTGGCTCGTGCCAACAAGGGTTTGACAGTATCCTCCAAACCCCCAATACAGTTTGTGCGGGATGGCTCTAAAGGCAAAAAACATTTAACTACAAAACCTTTCTCAATAATCGAGAAAGCTACAGATTGGATTCTGGAGGTTGATTCGGTCTCTAAGCAGTATAAATTCCCTGAAAGTCTCGGATGCACAGCCCTCCGTCCAGATATAACTCATTACTCTCTATCTCGGAAGGTGGCTCTTATAGTAGAATTAACTGTTCCATGGGAATCAAATATCCCAAAAGACCACGAGTACAAATTAAATAAATGCCATGATCTTGCAAATGCCGTAACCCGGAACGGCTTCACTGTTCACCTTCACGCGGTGGAAGTTGGCGCTCGTGGCCTGCCAGCTAAATCTCTATTTCACCTCTTTAAAGATCTTGGCCTTTCCAGAAAAATAATCAACTCTTTCTTAGAAAAATTATCTAAAACTGCGATTTGCGCATCTCAAATTCTATGGCTTCGAAGGGGGAGTGAATGGGTGGCAAGGTGAACGCTCACATGTGGCAAGACAGCTGTCCTAAACCTACCACAGCCGGTTCGTAAGTCCGGAATCCACTGCTCACCCCCCAGAAGTGTAAAAAAATAGTATTATGATGGGCCCGACTCCGGTCGGTGAATTCCATGGCAGCTCCGTTTGTATTTATTATTTATATTCGTATTTTTCATTTGTGACATATTTAAAAACTTATTAATAAATAAATAAACGTTGTAAAATAAATATACTTCATATTTCCTTGCTGAGCGCTATTTATTAATAAATTGCACCCGTGCGAAGCCGGGGCGGATCGCTAGTTGTTATTAAAAGACTCGTTGATTTTGATAATGAATGTGTCTACTTCAATCGTCTATTTCTTGAAATTTTCTTGAATTTCAGCCAAAGAATTGTGGGTAAAAGTCCGAGAGATAAATATCGGATATTTCTTAACGAGGCGCGTTTCCATCTTGGATAAACTCCAAATGGGCTGCACGCACGCGGGGCGCAAACTAAGAGCTTCGCTTACGTACAGCTCTACAAAATAATATGTGTTTATTTAGCTTTTCTGAATGTTTTAATACAACAAAGGTTATCGTAAAGAGCTTCCTAGACGGTCAAAATTGCCTGTCAAGCACGTGAATTTTTCGTGCTTGACAAGCAAATCTGACAGTGTAGATTATTCTAGAACAGTGGTTTTCAACCGGTAGGTCGCGACCCCCTGGGAGTCGTAAAGATAGATCGCAGGCTTTTAAAAAATACATAATATACCTATATTATAAAATCATTATCCATCCGACATGCCGACAATTACAGCATCGGATGAGAAACACATTATGTGTTTTGCTATTGCTTTTACAAAACTTTATGTTGATCTAAGATGGAAACACGTGAGATCTAAGATGGTAAAATACAGCTTCGAAAATCCAAAAACCGTTAAAATGATGTGTTTTTCGCCATTGTTTTTGCAAAAATTGTATTTATTCGATGTCTTCAGTTACAGCTGTGGAAGAGACAAAGGGATGGGGGTGAGGGGGGGGGGGGGAGAGAAAAATTAACAGTCTAAGGGGGTGGTTAAAAGTTTTCGTGCTTACAACACTCAATTTGACTTCCTTAACGATTAAGACCATTTCCCGACGAAAGCCTGTCTGTGAGTCTGTGTGTCTGCGTTTGTATTCCTCGACGATATGTATTCCTCGTCTGTCTGCCTGTGTGTATTCCTCGACGATAGCGCCCAAACGCTTCATCCGATTTAGCTGACATTTGGCATGCAGGCATCATTCGGCCATGGCAAGAGTTCAAAAGATTCTAGTTGAAATAGTTCTTCCAGAGGGCGCAGTAGTAAACTTGTAATCCGGTACACAGATGCCTTGTTAGACCGAAATGCCGTTGTGAAATTTTTCTTTAAATATATCGTATACAAACGACGCAAAAAAAAATACAGCGGTATTTAAGAAAATACTACTTATTTAAAAAAGACATACAATATAAGTTCTACAAAATACTAACAATACTACTTTTGCTATCATAGTCACTTAAGACAATCACTATTGGGTGGGGAGGGTTGAGGTAGGGAAAGGGGGGTTTGGCGTGTATGGGGGGGAGTGTAATTTTAAAACTAACGGACAACTTTCGGGCCTTTCTTGTACTAAGCTATAGGGGAGCTAAGGGAAGCTAAGGGGCCCTTGCTGAGTTGACCACGAAGACCCATTCTGTTCAGGGTTGGTCGCACTCACGGGTCAACACCCATCCGGCAGCCTCCACGCATGAAGTGTGAGCCTGGATAGGACTGGCCTTAGGGCTAGTTTCCCATGGGAATCAATCTTCTGGCGCTCATGGACGGTCTGTGCACCGTGCGGCGCAAGCCAATCGACTGTGCACTCTGACTAACATATTGAGATGTCAACCACAACGGGCGAACCCGTCACCGCAGGACTTTTTAAACGATTCATCGTTCTATCGACCCTGCAGTGAGCGTAGAAGACTTTGAACATAACCAATCCGACGTCTAGCTACGCCACAACCCGTTAGAGTCCAACGCCTTACCGCGAGTAGCCAGGTATGTTACCTGGCGGGCGGCACTCGCGCCCTAACTACCAATTGTGACCAGATTTCTCCGGTCTCTCGATTGGTTCCGAGTTCGAGGTCGCTTGCGCGGTCCTCTCCCTTACGAAGCGGTGAAACGGAGTGTACCGAATCTATCGCGGACCAAGGCGTCCTTTGCCCGACTCTGAACCGGTATCGGATGGCCAATGGTCATTTCAGGAGCAGTCGCCGTAAGGTAGACAACTACCCCCGCTCTATAGGAAACAATACAGTTCCCAGACTCCCCCGATTGTTAGTCGGAGAGCACAATCGATTGGCTTGCGCGGCTCGGTGCGCAGACCGTCCAGGAGCGCCAGAGGATTGATTCCCAGGGGAGACTGGTTGACCCAGTGTCCTACCCAGGCTCCGCACCCCATGCGTGGAGGCCATCGGATGGGTGTTGACCCGTGAGTGTGACCGACTCTGAAACAGAATGGGTCTTCGTGGCCAACTCAGCAAGGGCCCATTAGCTGACTAACAGTCGGGGGAGTCTGGAAACAGTACTGTTTCCTATAGAGCGGGGTTGGTTGCGGACCTTACGGCGACTGCTCTTGAAACGACCATCGCCTACCCGATCCTGGGTGAACAGCCGGGCAAAGGATGCCGTTGTCCGCGATAGATTCGGTATACACCGTTTCACTGCTTCGTAAGGGAGAAGACCATGCGAGCAACCTCGAACTCGTAACCAATCGAGAGACTGGAGTAATCTGGTCGCAATTGGAAGTAAGGGCGTAAGTGTAAGCCCGCTTGGTAACACTCCTGGTTAAGGCGTTGGCCTCTTACGGGCATGTGGCGGAGCTTGACGGTGGACTGTTTTGTCCAAGTCTTCTGCGCTTACTCCAGGGAGATAGAACGACTAATCGTTGTAGTTGACAACTCTAGTACTAAGCTATATGTTATTGTATATCTACCAACCTACCTACCTATAGCACTAAACGTGGTAGAAATCGGTAGAGTCAGCGCAACTATTGTGAATGAAAACGTGCCGCGACTAGAAAGGGCGATATTTAAAATTCAGCCCGTATTTTTCGATCAGTTTTTTCCCGCGGCGCGCAGTGGCGGCTCGCGTGGGCACAACTCGTGATGAAATATCCCCCCCCCCCCCCTTTCGGGCGAAATCGTCTGAAAAACTTGTTTTCAGTGGAAACTTTTGGAGAGCCTTTTCAATAGTTGGAATATTTCCCCTGGCGAACGAGGGATGACGGGGAGAATACTGCGCGAGCGGGACGGAGGTATGCCACTATTTCACAGCTTGCATTACACTAAATAAACAGTAATAAACTTTATCGTAAATATCACATTTTTTCTCGTGGTCATTACGGTGTTTTTCTTTCTACTTCATTCGGGTATCTTTAGTGTAGCATTGAGTAGGTAGTTAATTAAGTAGTTAAAATTGCATTTTTGAGAGTACAGCGCGTCTGGAAAAATTTGTAATAACAATTAATTTGTAATTAGACTAATTTAGTAAACCGACTGTACTAAGTCGGAGTATTGGAACGGGGTGGCATCAAATAGAGTTGTCAACTACAACGGGCGAACCCGTCGCCTCAGAAAGTTTTACCTCATCTCCCGTGAAACAAAACAGTCTACCGTCAAGCTCCGCCACATGCCCGTAAGAGGCCAACGCTTTAACCCCGAGATAACCAGCTGTGATACACAGCGGGCTTACACTCACGCCCTTACTTCGAATCGCGACCAGATTACTCCGGTATCTCGATTGGTTACGAGTTCGAGGTCGCTTGCGCGGTCCTCTCCCTTACGAAGCGCTGAAACGGTGTATACCGAATCTATCGCGGACCAGGCATCCTTTGCCCGGCTTCACCCAGGATCTGTTAGCCGATGGTCGTTTCAAGAGCAGTCGCCGTAAGGTCCGCAACCACCCCCGCTCTGTAGGAAACAGTACTGCTTCCAGACTCGCCATACTCTTAGTCAGAGTGCACAATCGATTAGCTTACGCCGCACGGTGCGCAGACTGTCAAGAAGGGCCAGAAGGTTGATTCCTAGGGGAAACTAGCCCTAAGGCCAGAGTCTTACCCAGGCTCGCACTTCATGCGTGGAGGCCGCCGGATGGGTGTTGACCCGTGAGTGTGACGAACCCTGAACAGAATGGGACTTCGTGGCCAACTCAGCAAGGGCCCATTAGCTCCCCGGGATGGCATCAATTAGTTATTCATTTACTAAGGTTTCACACATGCATAAGGAAGTATACGTCTAGGCAATTAATAAATGCACACCCAAACCCAATCCCAGTCAAGTTATTTTCCACAAAATTACAGCAAACATATTCTAATTACTGAAAGAGATTTTTATGTAGAAGTTCTGTGGTGAATCGGTAAAAGGGGCTAAGTCGACATTTTGGGCAAAATGACTTTAATATACCATTCAATAGAGAAAAACATAACCTATTTTTGTGTATAGGGGGCTAAGTCATATTCGCTACAGAAAGAGAAATATCATGTTGTGGAAAGGGTGAAATTTGTTTTTTTTTACATTAGTTTAGGTAAATGGAGTAAAGTTGACTTAACGCGGAGGTAAATATTATTTTTATAAAATAGGTTTGGGTAAACAAGGCAAAGTTGACTTTAATCTGTTTACACTATTCTCTCAAATATTTGTTTAGGCGTAGAAAGGGCTACTTTGACATAGCACTATTTTCACCAGGGTGTTAAAGCGACCTAACTCTTTTAACACATTATTAATTAAGAGTTTTGCCTAAATAAAATCTTTAAGGAACATTAAATGACTGTATAAAAGTTATTAGAACATTGTTATACTTCATAAGTGTTCACGCAAATGAATAATAATAAATTTATTTAGCGTTATGGCCAAAATGTATTATATCGTCCTTTCTCTCACAAAAAAAAGTTTACCTGTCACAAGTGTTCGAAAGTGGTAATGTGAAACGGTTTTTCTTTGTGTTGTGTGTATGCTTATTAGATAAATAATTGTACGCAGTATATGGCATCGAACTGAAGGGAAGGAGTTATAACATGAAGCTAATATTTTATCTATACTAATATTATACAGAGGTAAAGTTTGTGACTATGTAGGAAGTAATCTCTGGACCTACTTAACCGTTTTATGAAAATTCTTTCACCAATAGAAATCCACGTTATTGTGAGTGTCATAGGCTATATATTAATCCGAAAAATAACAAGGCTTTTTCGTGGTAGTCGGATTTCCAAAGTAAGTCGGAAAAAACGGTCGAACGAAAACGTTTCTAACGAACGCTGCCTTAACGATGAGTGATATATGATTAAGTTCTAGAGAAAAGTTGTAGAACTTGATAATGCCTACAAAAAAGTCAGCGACAGCATAGGTCTAACTTTTATATTTAAGTAAAAAACAGTAGTATTTTATATGTAAAAAATAATTTAAATCGTTAGGTCAGGTTTATTGGTCATATAATCAACAATTATGAATTATTATCAAAATAAGTAAATTTATCGTCTCAAGTGTATAAAACGAAAGACTTTTCCCTTTTACTGCATAAATGGTTAAAGAGATAAGACATGCAAATACATACATACATATGCAGTAAAAATATAACCCTTCTATAGGCAGTGAGGAAATAAATCATAGCACTCAGTACTAACCAAACCACACTCATAATTTCATCACAAGTAAAAAGCTTTACCGCCTAACGAAGTGGGCACGGGTCAGCTAGTATATTATGTATACATTCATGTTATATATTATAAATATGGCATTTCTATGACTAAAATAAATTTTAAAAAATCGATTAAAGATGTATTATTTGTAGTAGCTATGCCTTCTTTGTACCGTACTGCAATTTATTTCGCCACCTATAATAACACTGATAATTATTGTTTTTTTTATAAAGACTGATTAAAAACAAAAACTTAATAATTCAACGAAAGAAAATAATAATTACATTGAGTGATTAGTGGTCATTTATTAAAGAAAACACATTTTTCACGGCAGTACATTGTAAAATTAACTCCAGAGGCTTAAATGGAAATAGTTGCGAAATAGAAAGCACCGCAAATCACAGCGATTTAACAAAAGAATTATAATAGTAATTCAATTTATTTATATTAAATTACATAAGAATGTCAAATATTTGGTGGCTAATATCACGACCTTCATTCAGAAGCCACATGTGACACCGTTTTTTAAATTGGTCTTTACTGTATACGATCCTTAAAGATATATACTTTCGATATAGCTGAACTGGGCGATTCTATATATCCTTTACTGGGTGATACGATATAGGTTTTACTGGGCGATTACATAACAGAAATATTTATATATTATATTTATTTACTTATTTAGGTAAGTAACAGCCACGAACTAATAATTAGATACATAATTCTTAAAAAAAAAGACATTTTCTTATGCCGATTATAACTTACGCCGTTCTAAATTATTTGAAAAATATTTTACAAACTAAATTATGAAACAAAAAATACATCCGTAAATATTTATTAGTTGAGAGAAAATGGATCTATACCGCGCGGAAATAAACGGCAGTCCTATCGATGCATTTGTAGATGGCCAATGTAACTTTGCCGAAAATGTAACTTTGTGGGTAGAAGTCAACGTCCAAGTCCATGCGGCAAGGACTCATCCCCACCAACCAAAAAATGTCAAATGACCGCAAAAGTTGTAGAGTTAACCGCAAACATATAAATCATACTTATACAACATAAATTCAAAATAAGTAAATGGGAATACATATATAAATTATATTACTTTTATACATATATATTACAAATAAGGAGTGTTTAAAATGGTAGCTCTTAGTCTATTATAACTTTAAACCGGGTCATTATTACATATTGAAAACGGTATACCATATTAAAATTGATATCAGTAGGTATGTAAATAATAATAAAATAATAAGAGCTCTGATTTCAAAATTCGTTTGTTAATATATTATTACTTTATTTTGAGGTAGGTTACCATAACAGTGTTTAGAGCGTAATCTACAGTGGGATGCCATACTGTTATACTTGTGGTGGCCAAAGTTATGAACAATTATTTCGCATAGGAACTCGTTAGCGACGCCCACGCGATATCGCGTGAACATCTGTTTGACGAGGGTAGCTAGGGGAGCTAATGGGCCCATGATGAGGTGGCCACGATGACCCATGTGTTCAGGGTCGGTCACACTCACGGGTCAACACCCATCCGATGGCCTCCACGCATGGGGTGCGAACCTGGGTAGGACACTGGGTCAACCAGTCTCCCCTGGGAATCAAACCTCTGGCGCTCCTGGACGGTCTGCGGACCGAGCGGCGCAAGCCAATCGACTGTGCTCTCCGACTAACAGTCGGGGGAGTCTGGGAACTGTATTGTTTCCTATAGAGCGGGGGTGGTTGCCTACCTTACGGCGACTGCTCTTGAAATGACCAATGGCCATCCGATCCCGGTTCAGAGTCGGGCAAAGGACGCCTTGGTCCGCGATAGATTCGGCGTACACCGTTTCACCGCTTCGTAAGGACCGCGCAAGCGACCTCGAACTCGGAACCAATCGAGAAACCGGAGAAATCTTATCACAATTGGAAGCAAGGGCGCGAGGGTGGGCCCGCCAGGTAACATTACTGGCTATCTCGCTGTAAAGGCGTTGGCTTCTTGCGGGTTGTGACGTAGCTGGACGTTGGATTGTTCTGTCCAAAGTCTTCTACGTTCACTGCAGGGCGACAGAACGAAAAATCGTTAAAACGTCCTGTGGTGACGGGCTCGCCCGTTGTAGTTGACACCGTAAGTTGACGAGGGTACGCAACAGCGGCAATGAATGTTAGAATTTTTAGAAATATGAGTGCCTCCTACAAGTTGTGTTTCATGGAAAAATCCTGGTTTCCAAGCGTTAATAGTACGAAGTTTGGCATTCTAACACGCTATATAATCCAATCCAATCTGGCGGAATTTACCAATTTTACCTTAAGCGCGATGGACAAACGGAAGCAAGTGGACGCCATCTACACCTACTTTGCGAAGGCGTTCGACCGTGTTAACCATCCTATTCTCTTAAGTAAGCTAAAAAGACTAGGAGTTCACGGAGATCTATAAAGGTGGATATCATCGCGCGTAAACGAGGCTTAGCCCAGAACCATAGTAGGTGGCGAACACAATAGATCAGCAATGGTCGCAGTGTTACAAGGCTCATAAAGACTTTAGAAAAGCCCCACTCAACAAATAAAAAAATATCATCGTACGTAGCTAACCGTCACCAAGCTGTGGTTGTTGGAGGATTCAGGTCGAACTTTGCATCAATTCCGTCCGGGGTAACGCAGGGTTCACACTTGGGTCCTCTGCTCTTCAACGCCTATCTTTACGATATAAGTTTTTGTTTCATAGCTGGTCGTCACATATTATATGCGGATGACCTGAAAATCTATGCTGAGGTGACTGACGTGGCAGACTGCCTCCGGTTACAGGAGAATATCGACCGCCTGTCACGCTACTATGTACCTAATAACTCTCTCTAAATGCTACTAAATGTAACAGTATTAGCTTCAGCCATAAGAGATACTTGGTGAAATTCAGTTATCACATTAATGGTGAGGTGATCCCCAATATAAAATGTATTCGCGACCCCGGAGTACAAATTGATCATAAGTTGCTTTTCGATCAGCATATAGAAAGTATGGTTAGCCGAGCTTTGAGAACACTAGGATTTGTGACCCGTATCTCGAGACCTTTCTCCAATATAAATGTCCTGAAGATGTTATATTTCGCTTACGTTCGCAGTACCGTGGAATTTGCGTCCTCAATTTGGAATCCGCAATATTCGGTCTACAGAAGCAGGATAGAATGTATCCAAAGGCGTTTTTAAAAACACATCAATTATCGCGGACGCTTCGGTCTTCCTACGTACGAGAGCAGACTGGACCACTTCGGTATTCAAGCTCTAGAAGACCGACACACTGTGGCTGATATGGTACTGTTACACAAGTTATCCACAATACCATAGATAGTCCATACCTTGTAGAAAACTTACGTTTTTTCGTTCCTCCGCGATTAATTCGCAATTCACGCAGGTTTGAGGTCTCTCAGCCAATACCAACTAAGGAAAAAAATGCATCGCTTATAGGCTGATATGCACGTACGACTCTCGTTTCTCCGCTATCGACATTTTCAACCTCAACCAACCGACGTTCGTTAAAGAATTATTCAAATCAATTGCACCTAACGAGCTTGTTAATACCTATCGTACTTAATTATATACTTTTCATGCAACATAGCAGTAGCTACTACAAATATTTATAAATATCTATAAATATTTATTATATAGCTATAAATATCTATAAACATCAATAAATATCTGTATCTATGTATCCACTATACGACCTATCTATATCTTTATTTATATCTCTATACATATACATATACCATCGTCAAACTCCTACTTCCTAATCACTTCCAATTCCCTACACCTCCCATCGGTTTTCTATATTAATTTTATATTTAATATGAACTTAGTTTAATTTACAATTAATTTTTAAGTGTAATATGCTGAAATCCAAATGTGTAATATGCGGAAAACTGTTACTTTCGTAGGAAACGATTATCGGCGTAATGTTTTTCTTTTTTTTCTACATTATGTTTATGCACACGTATGTCAATTGTATGCGCTGTATGTTTCCAGAAATAAAATAAAAATTTAAAATTAAAAAAATAATCAATGGTTCTACTTACGTCTGAATATTATAATTTATGTATTCTGTTGGTGTAATCCGGGGTGAAGTATTCTTCGCAAGCGTTCTCATTCTCGCTCTCAACAGTTCAAGGGCTGTTGAAAGTTTGATTGCATCGCACCCTAGGGATGGGTATTTCGACGAAACCAGTTTTGAGCTTTCATCTGGTTTTTAGAAGGGTTCACCCAAAATAAGTATCCTATCTATCGATCTTATTAAGACTGTGTATGTGCAGCTGATTATTGTCATATGTCAAAATCATATATTAAAAAATATATATATTTAAAAAATCGGTTGTGACACTCCAAGACTATCCCGACGAGTAAAGAAGGACTGATTTCATCCAATTATTAATTTCATAAATAAAATCGTTGAGCCCCCTCACTCGGCCGGCGGACGAACACGGTTGGTTTCCTTTGCAACCGTCTCGGTAAGCGCTGTTCGTTCCTCGGCTAAGGTCGGGCTTGGGCCAAGCGTCAACATACGACGGTAATATGATTCTTCTAACAAGAGCCAGACAAGTCGTCTGCCCAGAAACAGGCTATATTCGGCCTAATTGGGTATGAGTTCATCATATCATGTTAATGTTTACACAATTACCATTTTAGGGCAATTTTATATATTTTTGTTGTTTGTCTGAAATGAATGAAAAAAATAGAACTAATTAAAATGTATGGTGGAATTTAAACATTAGTGTAGCTCGGCTTGTATATGAGATATTCCGACCACAATTTCACAATGTGATTTCGGCCCAACAAGACAAACAAATTTCAAGTCTTTTAGTTCAATATTTTGAGATTGGTTTATTACTAGTGCGCTCCCTGGTGGAGCGATTTTTAACCACAATCTTTTAAGCTCTTGCCATGACGAAATGATGCTAGCTTACCAAATTTCAGCTCAATCGGATTAGTCGTTCGGGCGCTATCGTGGAGGAATACGCACGGATAGTATATTTTTGTTATCGTTGGTTAAAATTAATATTTTGATGGACCGATTTCTACCACAAGCTTTTCAACTCTTGCCATGATTAAATGATGCTAGCATGACGACTTTCAGCATATCTGATGAAGCGTTTGGGCACTATCGTGGAGGAGTTCACACAGACAGAGAGACTCAATCTGGCAATGCCTTTAATCGTCTCAGGGGTGCTCAAATAAATAAAATACAAACGGAGCTGCCATGGAATTCACCGAGCGACGTCGGGCCCATCATATAGTGTTATTACACTTCTGGGGGGTGAGCAGTGGATTCCGGACTAACGACCGGCTGTGATAGGTTTAGGACAGCTGTCTTGTGGGCGTACTACACCTTACCACCCATTCACTCCCCCTTCGAAGCCATAGAATTTGAGAATATATATTTCCGTCTTCATCATGATTTTTTTTACGCGTTCACAATACATTCCCTCCTCGTCGGTTGGTTGACCAAGAAAGTAAAAACGACGTCTTAAACCAAATTAGCAACTCGATTAGGGGAGCAACGACGCAAGCCATACCTGTACCACTAATGGAAGCTTCATTGAGAGCTTTCTGATGTTTTCGTATATTTCTGAAAGCGCGCTCCTGGAGCGTATGTAGCGGTATCTTTGATTTAGCAGAGCTGTGTGAGTTTTCTTTCTCGAATGTGAAAGTGTGCTGAAATCCCTTTTCGATATCGCGGCGGCACGTATCGGGACGTGGAAGCCTGCTGATTCATTTTAATCTGCACAAAAACACTTTTCTTACATTGCTCCTCGACTGTTCAACAAAATGAATAGTGATTTTCCTGCAGGACTGAAATCTAGGAATAGTCACGGCGTAAAGAAAAACCTAACTAAGTCACTTTTGACTATGGGTCGACAAGAAACGGAGACATTAATAACATATATATATATATATATATATATATATATATATATATATATATATATATATATATATATATATGTATATATATATATATATATATATATATATATATATATATATATATATATATATATATATATATATATATATATATATATATATATATATATATATATATATATATATATATATATATATATATATTTTTTTTTTTAAAGAATTCGTTTAAAGGATGACACTTTGATGAAAAAATTAAAATAATAAAAGCCACTTACATAGCTGGAAGGTTTTCCCGGACTGGACTGGGAAATGCTTATTGTTATATATATATATATATATATATATATATATATATATATATATTAAAATAGAGCACGATTTGTGAGATATTTTAGTATTATTTTATATTTATCTATAAAGTATATATTTATTTATGTATGTATATATTTATATGTATATACCTAAATTAATTATTATTACGCTTTCTTATTTTGGAGACATATCTAACTTCTCAAATGTAACATAATAATATACAAAGATGTATTACAGCAAGTTACGAAAACCACTATACCATTTTTTATATTAAGCCTACCTTAGTACAGGCGAGGCCTAGTTAGGATGGCTTTGAATTTTAAAAATACATGTAATATTATAGATAAATAAAGAATTTTGAATTTGAATTTGAAATTTTAAATTTTCATCAAAACGTGAAGTGATAACAGAAATAAACTGCCCCCTCTTTTTATTACTCGTATTGTTCGCATATAAATTGTCCGTTCTAAAATTTTTAAAATCCATTTGCTGGTATCCGATTGAGCTGTAATTTGGCCTATATATGTGTTCGGTGATATTGCCATATTATAGTATAATAAAATCGAGCTGATTTGATGATGGAACCGGGATGTAGGGAGTGGAACTCCTTGATGGCAAATAGTAGGACAGTAATAGAGTTGTCAACTATAACGGGCGAACCCATCACCTCAGGAAGTTTTAACGAAATAATCATTCTATCTGCCATGAAGTGAGCGCAGAAGACTTAGGACAAAACAATCCACCGTCAAGCTCCGCCACATGCCCGTAAGAGGCCAACGCCTTATTCGCGAGATAGCCAGGAATGTTACCCCGCGGGCATACACTCACTCCGGTCTCTACTGGTTACGAGTTCGAAGTCGCTTACGCGACCTCTATCTGTTGTTTTACAGCGGTAATGCAGTTTGAATTTATCGCGGACCTGGGCGTTCTTTGCCCGTAGTGCCACACGGGGTCGAGTGGCCCAAGATCATTTCAAGAGTGGCATGACAACAGGTCAACATCCACCCCCGCTGCTTAGAAAACAGTATATTTCCACAGTCTCCAGACCCCTTCAGAATTTAGTCAGAATGCACAGCCGATTGGCTTCGCCAACCGGTGCGCAAACCGTCCAGTGGCGCCGGGATGCAATCCGGCCGGGAGAAACCGGTCCGCCAGCTCTGAGGCCTGGGACAGGCCTTCCACTCGAGGAGGCTTCTGAATTCAGTATTCAGTATTCAGTATTCAATTTATTTATTCAGAATATACAATAAAAGCGTGAATTATGAATTAAAGCTAATTATCGCATATTAGAATTCGTCAGTTTAAATGTAGATATAAAACGATTTAAGCATAAATATTAATTCGACAATAGCGTTGACTAAAGTCGGCTTTACACGGCGGACAAATAAAATTTAAAAAAAATAGAGCTGAATCCATGTACATGAGTATACATATAAAATAGATAATTATTATAAGAATATTAATAGTCATCAAGCACTTTAGATAGAAGCTGAAACGTGAGTTGAGCCGATCCGAGAACGTAATGGATCTTGTGGCCCAAGCTACACGAAACCATTCACCAGCGGCAAATGGTAGACAGTCGAATTTGGACTAGTATGTTATGTTATCATTATTACTTCCCATTACACAATGTATCATGTCATGATAACGAGGGTCTGAAGATGGAGCTGGGAGATTGTCAATTCTTATTTACTTTTAATTTATGTAATGTTATTAGAACCGTTTTTTCACATACATAATAAAATACCGTAATAAAAACCATAGGTTCTAAAAATAAAATAGGATATAAAATGTGAAAAATAATGATTACTTTGATACCGTTTGATATATGTGACAAAGTGTTACAACAAACTTTGCAAGTGGTTACGAAATTACCCTTTTACTTTTCCGGCACTAGGGAAAGTATTGTAAACGCGCTAAAAAAGTCGAAATAAAGTAAGTAATATTCATTTCGACACCTCCTGAGACGATTAGGATCATTTCCAGACTGAAGTCTGTGTGTCTCTAAGTGTGTGTGTATGTATTCCTCCACGATAGCGCCTAAGCGCTTCATCCGATTGAGATGAAGTTTGGCATACAGGCATCATTCAGTCATGGCAAGAGTTTAAAAGATTGTAGTTTAAATTGGTCCACCAGAGGGAGTTAATGGTCCCTTGCTGAGTTGGCCACGAAGACCCATTCTGTTCAGGGTTGGTCACACTTACGGGTCAACACCC
The DNA here is from genome assembly GCA_944548615.1 of Micropterix aruncella. Classification (NCBI taxonomy): domain Eukaryota; kingdom Metazoa; phylum Arthropoda; class Insecta; order Lepidoptera; family Micropterigidae; genus Micropterix; species Micropterix aruncella. The sequence goes on from OX155978.1 coordinate 2,134,477, forward strand.
ATCCGACGGCCTCCACGCATGAAGTGCGAGCCTAAGTAGGACTCTGGCCTTAGGGTTAGTTTCCCCTAGGAATCAACCTTCTGGCGCTCCTGGACGGTCTGCGCACCGCGCGGCATAAGCCAATCGATTGCGTACTCTGACTAACAGTCGGGGGGAGTCTGGAAGTAGTACTGTTTCCTATAGAGCGGAGGTGGTTGCGGACCTTACGGCGAATGCTCTTGAAACGACCATTGGCTACCCGATCCTGGGTGAACAGCCAGGCAAAGGATGCCTTGGTCCGCGATAGATTCGGTATACACCGTTTCACCGCTTTGTAAGGGAGAGGACGGCGCAAGCGACCTCGAACTCGTAACCAATCGAGAGACTGGAGTAATCTGGTCGCAATTGGAAGTAAGGGCGTGAGTGTTGGTCCACCAGAGGAAATAACATTTTAATAAAACGGAAAATACAATATTTTACGAATTATCGCCCGAGGGGAGGGGGTGTTGACGGAGGAGGTGGGTGGGTTTGTCTACTTGCCGGGAAAGTCTTCGGGTGACAACTGATTTTTTAAAATATTACAAAATTAAACATTTTATTATTTCAAGTTATAAAAACAGTTTTTTTTCATGTAATATAATTCAATTGAATTATAATTGATTATAAAAGGGTAGTCCCCTAACGCCGAACGGCACCTAGCGTCGGACACTAATAGTATATCGACAAGTCGCGGCGCGATCGATAACAAGACGTAGGCAAAGGAAAAGCTCACGCTTCCCCGCACTGTTTTTACACGTATTTATATCGATCGCACCGCGACTTGTCGTGATACTATTAGTATCCAACGCTATTTGCCGTCAGGCGTTACAGCACCCCCCTAACCATAAACCCCTAAAATAAAATATGATTCATTATTTTTTAAAATATTAAATAGGGTAAAGTCAGTAATCAAACATAAGGTGAGGCTACTAATAATATGGCTAGGAACAGTACAACCGCGTATCATGTCCTCCGTGGCCGAGTGCCGCTTCGCTGTAATAGTATAACAGTGTATCCGGGTCGTAGTGGTAGGTGACGTTGTCTCGCAAGGGTACATTTGGAACAGTTCCAAATATCATTAACCAACGTTAACGGACCCACTGAAAATGTATTCAATAACTCACTAGTGGCTGCCTAGCCATGAGAGGGAATGCTGTGTTCAAACTCGAGAACCGCCAAAATATATTGGTGGAAACTGCACGACCGGGCTGGGCTACACTGAGAAAAATATTGGATTGATTTTTACATTATCATTATGTTATTACAGTTTTTGTACAGAATAACGACGATTCAATTATAATTGGTTGTTCAACGTGTAAATAGTTGAACAAGGGCGGTATCATAACCGTGAATAAATTATACTAAAATAAATAAATAGATTCTACTATGTGGGTACTTTACAAAATGGGACGAAATGGATTCGCGCAAATCCCTCAAACATCAACACGTAATCAGATATCTGTAAAACAACGACTGACCTGTGATGATGATCCTCGCCTATCTGAAAGTCCCAGCACTGCTACGGACCCTCGAGGTGCCTGCTGGTGGATTTCTCATGCAAGTATCTTCGAAATGTCTCACACACGACCCACTCGACGCGGATTAGTTTTATCGCGGAGTTTTATTCTGCTTTTGCGGTGCGGTTTAAGAAGGCGATGAATAAAAGCGGTACAGAGTCGCGAGAGTATGCAAAAACCTCTGAAAAATATATATGCTGTCGTTCTGACAGCGCTGTGGATAATTATAAAAACTAGCGGAGTAGGCATTTTTCGAACAAACGCAGTACTGGCAGCGTTCAAGTCGTTCTTCTTCTTCTTCGGAATCAACATCTGTCAGTGAAGGCGAACATCCACGTACACTAATCAAATACTGAAGCAAAGACACTTTGCGCGCAACCAATAATTTTCTTGAATTACAAGGATTTTTTTTTGAAACTCCAATACTCCATTATATGTACCGACATTTTCCTTACGGTTAATACAGAAATAACAGTATACTGTACTTTCAATATGATTTATGTGTGCGATTATAACCGTACGTATACTAGGTACTACATGCTGTTAAGTTAGAAACAAAATTAAAAGGTCGCGATGTATTGAAATAACATTATTTTATAACATTACGATACGTTAACTACCGTCCCGCCAACATCGTTACCCGTGATGTTATTTATTTTATTTATTTATTTAGTAACACATCTAGTAAACAATTAATGTCATATTTGTAAGTAAGATGTTAGCAAGAAATTGATGCGACATTATTTTTTATGTTTGGCACAGTCGCCTAACTAGGCCTAGGCCTGTTCTAAGGCAGACTTTTAATGACTATATTAAGTGTGCACTGTCAACTTAAACTATAATTAGTACTTATTTTTAAAGCGACAAATATGAAACTACACATATTTACGCATATGCAAATAAGATAGATACTCATATACATCTATAGATAAAATATATATCCATATATGCACACATACACATTGTGCGATATCCCGCCTCGTAACTATGCCGTCTGACGGGGATATCAAATGGGTTACGCGTGGATCATTTGGTTGCTTGTGCAAAGTTTAGTTGACAGTGGAAGCGTTTGAAATCTTATGATGAGTATTGAGAGGTGAATTATCGATATGGCGATCGCTAATCAAAACTCACGTACCTTGACGGTCATGTAGCTGCAGCAGTGGGATGCGCGCTGCTGATTCCGCTTTTGCGTAGCGCGCACGGCACGATCGAGGGATTCGTGCGGCGTGTCCGGCGCGACGCGTGCGCTGATCCAAGTGTATGTCGCGTGCGACGCGCTGTTTCCTGTGGGGTGCAGTCGTAACACTCCCGTAGGATCGCTTGTGCCTTTTACAACGAATCCGAGTCCGCGATTCCGAGACAACAAACGAGGTTTTTGTCTAAGTCGGCGAGGCCGTGACAGCGGTCGAAAATCGTTGCTACCGTTCGAATTGACAGACTGACTCGCCCGTTCGAAAGCGGGCGATGTTGCCAACTGTCAGGTTTTTGTGAGTTGACAGACTCACCAATCGATAATTGAAATATGCAAAATACAATATTAAGATGAATTCGAAATTATCAATAACAATATCGAACACACATACATATATGTATACGAAAATAATAATAAAACTGAAATAAATAAAAAATAAAACTAAAATAATATCCTACTAATATTATAAACGCGAAAGTTTGTATGTATGTATGGATGTTTGTTACTCTTTCACGCAAAAACTACTGAATGGATTTTGATGAAACTTTACAATAATATAGCTTATACATCAGAGTAACACATAGGCTATAATTTATAAAGATATATGGTTTTCTATCATCATTATCACAATTTTCCATCACCACGCGGGTGAAACCGCTGGGCGCAGCTAGTACATAATTATATAAATCAATTACATATTGATATAACGCTTACATACCTATAATAGTCATTTTAAATTATCATTACAAAAACTAAATACTAAGTACTATGGACGTTAGTACTAAGTACTAAATACTGTACTAAGTACTACTAAATACTGTAGTTAGTACTAAGTACTAAATACTAAGTACTAAGTTCTAAATACTGTTAATTTATACGTATGGACCACAGTCCAATTTATATCAGTAATCCTTGTTGAAACATGTGTGTTACATCTTTCTATCTTTCTCAGTGTATTTCGGCTATTTTCACAGCATTGTCTGATGGTATACTTTTATGGCGAGGGGCTGCTGACGTAGATTTTATCTTTGTATAGCAAAAGAGGGCTCTTTGGTCAATAGGTATTATCAAAAAGTAACGACAATGGACACCAAGGGAAAGTATTGTAAACGTGCTGAGAAAAAAAAACCAAGAGGAAGACGGAAATATTCATTTCGACCCTACACCCCCCCCAAAAGGATCAAGACCATTATCTGTGAGTTTGTGTGTGTGTGTGTATGTGTATATGTGTGTATGAGATTTGCTCCACGATAGCGCCCAATGGCGTCATCCGACTGAGCTGAAATTTGGCGTGCAAGCATCATTTTTTATAGCAAGACTTGAAAAGGTGATGGTTCTTAGAGACTTGAAATTAGGTACACAGATGCATCGATGGGCCGAAACCACACTGTGAAATTTAACGCTTATAATAAAACTGATGATTCTATCCCGCCGTTAAGGAGTTGCAGAAACATTAGGCTTCCGCTTCCTAAGAGTAATAATCCTAAAATTGAAACGTTCTTCATAAAAGTGGAGAGTCCATGATACAACGGACATTTATGTCAACATACGCGTATACCTTCTCTGCATAGACTCTATCGCTTCCCAGTAAACTTCCTAGTAGGGATTCCAAATTATAGAACCAAATTTCAGTTAACTGTGTATTTATCAGCGCTGCGCATGTGTTGCTTTGCATATGTTCATTCACTGCTAACGTACGGCGCGGAGTTATGGGGGCGAGCAGCCGACAGCCAGAGGGCCTTCGTTATCAGCGCAGCAGCAGAAGCATGCAGTCCGCACAATAGTGCGTGTGGCGCTTGATACGCCAGCTAGGCCTCTGTTTAGAGATCTCTGCATCATGACGCTACCGCCCATTTATATAATGGAAGTAGCGCTGTTCGCAGAAATCTAGCTATCCAACAAGATCCCGTAGCATGCTACGTTCGGTAAGTCATGCATTATCCAAGTCGGAGAGGCTAGCCTATATCGCCGGCCCAGCGGTTTACAACAAACTCAGCGAGCACATTAGGCAGGCGTAATCTCTTGACGTGTTTAAGAGACCCCCTAAGATTTACCTCACAGATAAGGCGTTTTATTCACTGGAGGAATATTACTCGAGTGAAGTCTAAAATGCTTTGGTGGGTAAAGTGTTTAATGATCTCTTTGCATTTTGTCTTGTATTTCCTCTTTTTACATTATTATTGTGTTTTTTTTTTGTCGATTTATGTTTATTTTTATTTTTTCCTAATCTATATGGATTTTTGCTAATCTGTATCTGACTTTTGTATACCAGTATACTAATAAAATAAATATTAATATTAATATTAGAGAATTATAGAGCAGGTTTAATGAATTAATGTTTTTGAACACCTTAGTACCGTATATAATTAAACCCAGTGTTCTCTCGCTCTTACTTACTACCTTATTCATATGCTCTTTAAAAGTCTGGTGCTCGTCGTGAAGTATTCCTAGATATCTTACATTTTTTACAAGCTTTTATTTACCTTTAACTCTTTGTCAGTATGTTTGATTAGGCCACATTTTGTAAGTAGAATTAGAACCACTTCCTCTTATCCTATGAAAATGAAATTTTACATGTTGGTACAGTTCCGATGATAATGCATTTTTATGATAAGCATGACCTGATTTTGCACCCAAGATTGACTCCCGACGAGGAGACTCCTCAACGGTCAACAGCATAGACACGAAATTTGTAACGCCTTCAATTATGATAGCCCATTATAAGTTTTATCTTGACATGGCTGCTGAGCCATGACATCTCCCGACGAGGGGACTTCTCAACGGTCAACACAGCACAGTCACGAAATTTTGTATACGTATTCAAATAAACCCGTCATAAGTTTCTCCATGGCGTAGCTGCTGCTCCCAGGGTTGGCTCCCGACAGTACTCCTCAATGGTCAACAGCACATACACAAAATGTTGAATACCCATTTAATTATGATAGCCAGTTGTAAGTTTCACTATGATGTAGATTGGCTCGGGACAAAGCATTTTAATAAATGCTTGGTTTTAAAAAGGTGTTTTTACAATTAACCAATTTATTTTAGCGTTGAATTGCGTTGAATTCTGAAGAATAATTAAAAACGGTATGTGAATTATGAATAAATACAATTAAATACAATTTTGAAATTTATTAATTAAATTAAGATAACAATTTTCATAATTATAATTATCATAATAATAAGGAAAATAGATGAAAATAGATAATCCTGTATCGAAAATGTCAAAATTTAAATTATTGCCAAATCCAGCAATATACACTTTGTTGATAAAATTGAAATTACTCTCCTTGGCAAATATCAACTACTATGTTATTTTTCTTTACTTTACAAAATGACACCCTTAGAATATGCATTCAGCATAATCCAAATCTCTTGTGTCATACATGTATTGAATTTTTGACTGTACTGAACTTTTGACTGCTAATTTTTCGAATTGGTTTCCTCGAAGACTCCTGGCAGGCGCAGTAAACATATAAATAAAATACAACGAAGCTGCCATGGAATTCATCGACCGAAGTCGGGCCCATCATATAGTATTATTACACTTCTGGGGGGTGAACAGTGTATTCCGGACTAACGACCAGCTATGGTAGGTTTAAGACAGCTGTCTTGCCACATGTGAGCGTTAACCTTACCACCCATTCACTCCCCCTTCGAAGCCATTGAATTTGAGATGCGGTAATCGCGTTTTTAGATATTTTTTCTAAGAAGGAGTTGATTATTTTCCTGGAGAGACCAAGATCTTCAAAAAGGTGAAACAGAGATTTAGCTGGCAGGACACGAGCGCAAACTTCCACCGCGTGAAGATTTGCGAGATCATGGTATTTATTTAATTTGTACTCGTGGTCTTTTGGGACAGTTGATTCCCATGGAACAGTTAATTCTACGATGAGGGCCATATTTCGAGATAAAGAGTAAAAAGACTATACGGAATACTATTCGGAATTCTGTATAATTTGCCTCATATTGTATATGTGATCTGATATATATTACTAAATCATTAGATACCTATTGGCAGTGATCATATGTATAACAAATAATTTTAAAATGAGTTATTTCTGGATACTTACCTAATTACGAAATAAAAGACTGATAAAATTTCAAATGACCTACTTCGCTTTGCTGTCTTTATATTGACAATTTCTCACAACCGTGTTTTAATCATTTCTCTGCGACGTACATTACTGAATCATCAGATATAAGACTGAAGTGATGTACATATTTATATTGCATAATTTTAAAATGAGTTATTTCTGAATAATAATAATAAAAAAATATTATTTATTTACACTTAACAATATTACAAAAAGCGAGCTTATTGCCACATAGTAATATCGGACAACTAACCTAATCACAGTGGTACATGCGCGCATTTTGGAAATAAAGCTTATTACGTTCGTCTGCATAAAATACAGACCAGTAAAGGTATTAAAAACTAAGAATGCAAGAAGAGAGGGAGTTGGGGGAGGAAGAGGAGCGAAAGGGAAGAGTTGGTGACTTCTTAGAAAGGTAGTATTCTTTGAGGTGGGTCTTAAATAATGGCAAAAAAGGCGAGTTTCGTATATTTACAGGGAGATCGTTCCAGAGTCTCGCACCACAGAAAGAGTAGGAATAAAAATCAGTATTATGAAACGGGTTTTTAGGTAAATTCTCAGAGGCTGACCGAAGTACGAGACCGTGGGAACAATGGTTCAAAAAGTTTGTCGATATAGGATGGTTTTGATTGGGAGAGTACACGTTAGAGAAGAGCAAGTATATGAACGTTTCTCCTTTGACGAACTGGCAACCATTTTAACTGTGCCCTATATTCGAAGAGGTGATCATACTTCAGAAGATGAATCGTATGCATACATTTTGCAAACGTGTATATAATTATACATAATTATAAAACAAAAGATTGATGAAATTCAAAGTGACCCGCTTGGCTTTGGAAAGATCTTCATAATGTGAGTTTATTAATTAATTTATTTATTTATTTAAGAATTAATTACTATAAAACATTGTTTTTGTTTATAAAAACAACAGGAACCGAATGGCAAAACGTTAACCTTTTGCTTATTTGATTCTGTCGCCCAACTGGGACTAGCCCGTTCTAGGATGGACAGGACTCTAATTTTACAATAAATTATGTAAAAGTTTTATTAAATGCTCATTAAAAAAAATCCCTAAAATATGTTACTCAAAAAAAAAACAATCAAATAGAGCGATACAATCAGAGAATTTACATAAAACTAAAGAGTACCTAAGATAAATCTATAATAAAAAAAATAAAAAAGTCAATAAGTAATATTTTTTGTTAAGAAATAGAAAAATTAATATAAAATTAAGTACAATTCATTGTCAAAACAATATATAACAACAAAATGAATTGGTAATTAGTTGAATGTTAATTACATCCAAGCTTTTTATCATTTTGATGCGTAGTTTATTACTGTATCGTCAGATACCTACCCTAAGGAAAATACACATTTTTATAACATAATTTTAAAATAAGGTTTTTCTGAATAATTATATAATTACAAAACAAAAGTTTAATGAAATTCAAAGTGACCCACTTCGCTTTGCTAAAGTCTTCATAATGACAGTTTATTACATTTTTGCTTTTTATAATTTCTCTGCGACGTATAATACTGAGTCGTCAGATATCTAATGGAAGGGATGTACATATTTATATTGCATAATTTTAAAATGAGTTATTTCGGAATAATTACATAATTATGAAACAAAATATTGATGAAATGCAAGGTGACCCACTTCGCTTTGCTAAAGTCTTCATAATAACAGTTTATTACATCCTCGCCTTTTATCATTTCTCTGCGTCGTATATTACTGTATCGTCAGATATATAACGAAAGTGATAAATACATTTTAAAGCATAGTTTTAAAATGAGTATTTATAATTAATTAGCTGTTAGTTTTCCAGAAAAAAAATAATTACATAATTACGAAACAAAAGTTTAATGCAATTCAAAGTGACCCACTTCGCTTTGCTAATGTCTTCATAATGACAGTTTATTACAACCTTGCTTTTTATCATTTCTCTGCGACGTATAACTAGAGTTGTCGACTACAGCGGGCGAGCCCGTCACCTCAGGAAGTTTTAACGATTAGTCGTTCTATCTCCCTGGAGTGAGCGCAGAAAACTTAGGACAAAAACGGTCCACCGTCTAGCTCCACCACAAACCCGTAAGAGGCCAACGCCTTAACCGCGAGATAGCCAGGAGTGTTACCCAGCGGGCTTACACTCACCCCCTTACTTCCAATTGCGACCAGATTACTCCAGTCTCTCGATTGGTTACGAGTTCGAGGTCGCTTGCGCGGTCCTCTCCCTTACGAAGCGGTGTAACGGTGTACACCGAATGTATCGCGAACCACGGCATCCTTTGCCCGGCTGTTCACCCAGGATCGGGTAGCCGATGGTCCTTTCAAGAGCAGTCGCCGTAAGGTCCGCAACCACCCCCGTTCTATAGGAAACAGTACTGCTTCCAGACTCTCCCGACTGTTAGTCAGAGTGCGCAATCGATTGGCTTATGCCTCACGGTGCATATTAAAGCATATTTTTAAAATGAGTTATTTGTAAATAATTACATAATTACGAAACGAAAGTTTAATGCAATTCAAAGTGACCCACTTCGCTTTGCTAAAGTCTTCATAATGACAGTTTATTACATCCTTTCTTTTTATCATTTCTCCGACGTATAATACTTATTCGTCTGATATCTAACGGGAGGGATTTTGAAATGAGATTCTAAATTACGAAACAAACGTTTGATGAAATTCAAAGTGACCCACTTCGCTTTGCTAAGGTCTTCATAAATACAGTTTATTACATCCTTGGTTTTTGCCATTTCTCTACATCGCATATTACTGTATTGTCAGATATCTAACGGAAGGAATGGTAATATTTATATTGCCTAATTTTAAATGAGTTATTTCTGAATAATTACATAAATACGAAACAAAAGTTTGATAAAATTCAAAGTGACCCACCGCTTTGCTAAGGTCTTCATTAATACAGTATATTACAGCCTTGGTTTTTGTCATTCATCTGCGTCGTATATTACTATATCGTCAGATATCTAACAAGTGCTGTCTGTTTGTTGTTACTCGTGTTACTTTATGGTGTGTTGAATATAGATTATAATCCTAATGATCATAATAGTAGAGTAGGACTACCTTAGCGTATATCTGACGAACGTCTAGGACTTTAGATTCCTTGTACATGGATTTTTATTTCCACAAAGCGCGCATGTATTAGGTTAGTTGTACTAAAGTCATTGACATGTAGCAATAAGCTCGCATTTTTGTATAATAATTAATAGAAAATAAAGAGTACTTTTTTTTATTATTACTCTCTGAACATGCCTTGTACTTTGAAAATTAGGTAAAATATTTCGTCTTTGCACCTCTACAAGGAATTCCGTCAGTTGCATAACCCAAACACCATGTGCGTATATCAACCTCCATAAGAACTTCTCCAACCACCGTATCTATATCCACTCGGATAGCAAGGCAGCTCTTATGGCACTAGCCTCGAATACTATTAATTCAAAGCTAGTGCAAAACTGCGTATCACTGCTGAATTCCCTGGGCGAAAAGAACAGGGTAATTCTAAGATGGATTCCCGTCCATGCAGGAATCGAGGGAAATGAAGAAGCCGACGAACTTGCTAAGACGGGAGCAAAGGGAAAGTTATACGGCCCTGAACCTTGCTGTGGCGTGTCAACAAGCCTTGCAAACCTAATTCTCAAACAAATATGTTTAGAATAATCCGTCAACCACTGGAACAACACGCCAGTGTTGCAACAATCCAAAGCGCTAATTAAGGCCTACGATCCTAAGACGGCCCGTGAAGCCACAAAAATATGCAGGTTCTGCCAAGGGGCAGAGGAAACTCCCTTGCACCCCATGTGCGACTGTGGCCCGCTGATGCGTAAAAGATACATCCACTTGGGTGGTCATTACCTCCAACCTGAGGGGGTAAAACAATCTGGCGCCAAAAGTCTGTTGCGGTTCTTAAATGACACGAGGCTTACCGCAGAACTATAGTAGGTGGCGAACACAATAGATCAGCAATGGTCGCAGTGTTACAAGGCTCATAAAGGCCTCAGAAAAGCCCCACACAACAATTTTTTAAAAAAAACCAAACACCATTCGTTTACATTCGCAGTAACCAAAAGAAATGTTTAAACTTTCTCCACTTTAGAGCACTTGAATATTCCCCTCATCCGCTCGCGCGCCATTTTTCTCCGGAGATTCGCTCCTTATTTCGTCTGAAAGTGACGTTCGCTCGCAAAGTCGCGCGCGTTACCCTGTCAATCTTTCCGCTTAATGCCGCTGCGAATGGCATTTTAAAACTTTCGACTTCGCCGAAAGTTCGCATTGCTGCAATTAGGGCAGCGCCCGAGATTATTAATTAGTTCTATCTCGGGTGTACTCTTATAATTAAGCTGTCATTATGAAGGCATTAGCAGAGCGAAGTGGGTCACTTTGAATTTCATCAATCTTTTGTTTCCTAATTATGTAATTATTCAGAAATAAATCATTTTGAAATTATGCAATATAAATGTGTACATCACTTCCGCTACATATCTGAAGACTCAATAATATACGGTGCACAGAAATAATAAAAACAAGGAAATAAAAATTGTCATTATAAAGACAGCAAGCGAGGTGGGTCACTTGAAATTTCATTAATCTTTTGTTTCGTAATTAGGTTCCGTAATTCCGAAATAACGAAAGTCATATACAATGCAGAGAAATGATAAAAAGAAAAGATGTAATAAACTGTCTCTATGAAGACCTTGTAACGGTTCTTAAGTACCGTTACATGCGATCAACAAATGCATCGATTTCCAGTGAAATACACTGACACAATTCAGCTATTATTTTGACTCGTGTAGCGATGAATCAGCCCGATGAAACATTACTTTTACTCGTAATATATCGGATTGCATCATTTCCCGGCCTATATAAATCGGCGAAAAATCAATCAAAGTATCATTCCTCGAGTGATCACCTCCCCCAAGGTTGCGACGGCATACTCGGTACACCTCTCACGAGGTCGTTCAACGAGTCCGGCTCCTTGGTTTTCTTTCCTTATCTTTCCCAGTCACGAAGCATCAGTCTGCAATCCCACAGACTCGAGCCGTGTCCAGTACAAGATACTAGGAGCACAAATACAATCCTCATCCATATACCCTCGTAACTGCAGTCGCGCATCAATAGACTCGCACAACATAACCTATTCGGGAAGCGTTATAACTGGCAATATCAAACTTTCAATCGATTCAATAAATACCTTCTGCTTCACTCAAAACCGCTTTTCAGTATGGAGATAACTCGTAAACTGATACCACCACCTCACACCGAACAAATTGGAGTCTAGTGAGGGGTGGTCCCTCACAACCTTATCAAAGCGAAGTGGATCACATTGAATTTCATCAACCTTCTGTTTCATAATTATGTAATTATGCTTAATAACTCATTTTAAAATTATGCAATATAAATAAGTAGGTACATCACTTTCATTAAATATCTGACGACTCAGTAATATACGTCGCAAAGAAATGATAAAAAGCAAGGATGTAATAAACTGTCATTATGAAGACCTTAGCAAAGGGAAGTCGGTCCCTTTGAATTTCATCAATCTTTAGTTTTGTAATTAAATAATTATTCAGAAAAACCTCATTTTAAAAATATGTATTTTCGTTAGGTATCTGACGATACAGTAATATGCTATGCATCGAAATGATAAAAATCATGGATGTAATAACCTCTCATTATGAAAACCTTAGCAAAGCCAAGCGGGTCACTTTGAATTTCATCAATTTTTGTTTTATAATTATGTATAATTATATACACGTTTGCAAAATGTGTGCATACGATTCATCTTTGGTCTACGTAAGTATGATCACGTGTCCGAATATATGGTACTGTTAAAGTGGTTGCCATTTCATCAAAGGAGAAACGTTCATATACTTGCTTATCTCTATCGTGTACTCTCCTAATCAACACCATCCTATCTCCACGAGCTTTTTGAACCATTAAATTCCTACTGTCTCGTACTTTTTTTATTTTTTATTTATTAATACCCATTTTTTTAAAATACAGCTTTGTATAAAATCCAGCCAAGCCTAAGGCTTACCTGCTGGAGATTATGATAGGGTGACTTTCAGTGCAACTTTAGCGGCCATTTGACCATATTATAATGCATCTGCTGCATTATCTGCTACATTAGTAAGGATTAGTCGGCACAGAAAGCCACACCCCCTTGATAATATTTACATAAAAAGATGAACGTACTTAATGCTAATAAAATAAAATATGAATCTTATTCGTATCATTTAAACGTGTGTTTCACTTTCACTTATTTTAAAGCTAACTATTTTCAATTCTTTTTTTTGTTGTTTTGTAAATTTTTAATAAGTTTTTAAATTTAGAGAAATTTTGTTGAATATATGAGGGATTAGCCAATTCAATCTTCTTTTGCTATAAAGGTTGCGGAAAAAAGGGACGAGTAGCCGTATGCGCGATATATAAGATTTAAATGTGTTGCCGTAGGTTGTAATTCCATAAGCAATAATAGATTCGACCAGGGCAAAATACCTAATATAGACATACAAAATACACTTCGGTCAGCCTCTGACAATTTACAAAAAGAGTGAGACTCTGGAAGGTTCTCCCTGCAAATATACGAAACTCGTCTTTTTTGCTATTATTTAAGACCACCTCAAAGAATACTACCTTTCTAAGAAGTAACCAGTTTTCCCTTTCGCCCCTCTTCCTCTCCCAGTTAAAAGGTCTCAGACGTAAATTTCAGTAGAGGGGAATGTGTATATGGGCCCAAGGATTGTTAACCCCACGGGTGCCACATCATCGGAGGCAGTCAGGATGACGCTGTGCTGCCATGGACTTAGGACCAGGCGGGGACACCGGACTACCGAGGGATCGGAGCTGCCAACTGCACGCCTTTATACAGGAAGTACAAATCCAGGCACTGGGTGAGTGGACATGACTTTTTAGATCGAACGAGGGACTGCTCACATTAACCCGTTGAGTATGAGTCAACCAAATCTGGTCGCGAAACAATTATCCTTTGAGTACGAGTCGACCAAATCTGGTCGCGCGTTTTTTTCACTTCTTTGACGTTCTCATATTTATTCATAATTATCTAATTGTCTTACAAAATGATATTTCAATATTCTATATTCGAAATTTCAATGCAATCATTGTGCAGTTGTTCTTTTTATGATTGGTGTAGCAGTTTCGTAGTTATAGTACTTTAAGTCGATGTCACCGAAAATCCTGCAAAAGAGACAGATGCATCCATGAAAATACCCATTTACTCCAAGGGTTAACGCTGTAATCATAACTTGATCACTTGACACATTGCGACTTGACTCAGGGTACGGAACAAACACCTCGTTATTATTGCTATATTAAACCACCTTCTGACATGAGCTTGACGAGCCGCGGACATCACGGACTCCGCGATCTTGTACACATATAGGTACCACTGCTTTATTCTGACAGAAATGACGACAATCCTGCGAGCCAGACTTAGGTAGACGAACCTTCTAATTTCCCCTCCTAGAAAATTCCTGATCCTCCTTCCCAACCGAACCTCCGAGACACCCTTTGAAACTCCTACAAAGGGGCTCACTTAACTAATCCTACCAGGACGTTTTCGGTACTTGCATGTAAATAATCTCGATCGATAATAATAAAATAGGTCCCCAAATTTCTCTCATCACTCCTTCTAAATTTCCTCCTGCATTCCCTAAATCTTTGCCTTTATACAGGAACCTAAACCTGTAATCCAAAATCCTATAAAATCAATTACCATTCTAAAAGTGCAACAAAACTAATCGTTATACGGCAGCCGTTTAGGCGACCTTATTTTCGCGAGATAACTAGGCATGTTACCCAGCGGGCTTAATTCACGACCCTACTTGCAGTTACGACCAGGTTACTCCGGTCTCTCGACTGGTCTCTCGAGTTCGAGGTCGCTTGCGCAATCCTCTCCCTAACGAAGCGGTAAAACGGTGTAAACCGAATCTTTCGCGGACCACGGCATCCTTTGCCTGGCTGTTCACCCGGAATCGGGTAGCCGATGGTCGTTTCAAGAACCGTCGCCTGCTAGTCAGAGAACTGTTAGTCAGAATGCCCATTCGATTGGCTCACGCCGCACGGTGCGCAGACCGTCCAGGAGCGCCAGAAGATTGACTCCTAGGGAAAACTAGCCATAAGGCCGTAGTCCTACCCGGGCTCGCGCTTCATGCGTGGAGGCCGCCGGATGGGTGTTGACCCGTGAGTGTGACCGAGCCTGAACAAATGGGTCTTCATGGCAAACTCAGCAAGGGCCTATTAGCTTCAGACAGATGGTAAGTAAAAGAAATTGAGGGGCTCTAGAAAAAAAAAATCTAAGTGGGCGGTGGGCAAAATAAGGTTGAAAACCTATGCCCTAGATGATGAGGACCATATCCAGATAGAAATCTATCTGTTTGTCTTTGTTAATATTCCTCCACGATAGCACCCAAACCCTTCATCCAAAGGAGCTGAAGTTTAGCAAGCACGGGTCATTTGGTCATGGCAAGAGTTCGAAAGTTTAAGAATACCAGAGGAGAGGAAATTGAGAGAGGAAGGAGAGAGAATGGAAAAACTGGTTACTTACTAGAAAAGTAGTACTTTTGAGGTGTATCTTGAATGGTCCTAAAAACGGCAAGTTTTGTATATTTGCTGAGGAATCGTTCTAAGATTCGTGCACAGTGGACATAGAAAGAGTTTGGGATATTTACGGAACCTACTCCTTAGATTCTACTTACTACTTTGCAATATGAATTAGCAACAAAGCAAATAAAACACACCGCAAGAAGACAACGTTAATAAAAATGGGATTTACAGAATGTTACGACGAGGAGAAATAAATTTTGTAGCACTTTTCTTCAATCCGTATGAAAATTCATTTATAATAATCAATAAATTTGCTGAATTGTTTCTATTTAATTTGAATTGTACATTGTATTGTTACGTACCCCATCTTAAATTGTTTAGTAATAGCACTGTTAATTAATCTAAATGTTAATACCTAGTGCGCCACTGCCATAAGCATTGGCGCTGCTTTCAATATAACAGCCGTCGCAACCGCGACTGCATGCATTCGCACGCCGGCCTTCGGCGCGGCATAATAAATCCGAATCAACAGCTACTGTTTCATTTTCGCCGAGCCACCGTCGTTCAAATAGTGATTAGATCGTTGCGGCCTCACTGCCGATCCGACAATCTAACATTGGTGACCCGACATTTGAATTTACGCACCTTCAATCTAACATTGGTGGATTATTTCTCAAAAATCGGCGGTGGTTTCGAAACAGTAGGTGTGAATGCATCAGCAATAGAGTCAGTGTTGTACTTTTAATAAAGCCAGTGATTTCTCGTTCCGCGCACGTACCCTTATCAGCGTTGGACCGTCGAGCTTATCTCATTTGGCGAATTTCCGAGAAATCAATCCGCTCGCCGACACGACTCTGCCTGCCACACACCGCGCGTCGTGACCCAACGTCAACGTTCACTCTACGTCAACAGGCACACACAAGCCGTGCATATAGCCGTGCAAGACTTCAAAAAGCTAAGATTTTATTATTTATTTTTAATTTCTTTTGGCATTCTGCATAAGTTTCTACATTTTTATTGAGTAACTACTATTTGAAATGGCGACTCCTAAACCAAATACAGTAGAGGATCCTCGACTATCAGCCATGTCGTATGCAAACAGACTTCCGGATTTCTGGCGTTCTGAACCCAAACTGTTCTTCGCGCAATTCGAAGCTGTTATTGCTCCACAAAAGGCGACTGACGAAGTTAAGTATCAGCTCATCATTGCGAAACTTCAACTCGATGATCTCCGCCAGGTCAGCGACATAATTACAAATCCTCCCACTGACGATAAATATGAAACCATTAAAAATCGACTCATTAGCGTTTATGAAGATTCTGAGCTTCGCTCATTTCAGAAACTACTGAGCGATATGCAGCTAGGTGACCAAAAACCATCGCAGCTTCTCAGACGAATGAAAGACTTGGCCGGAGCCAAGGTCAATGATGAAGCCTTACGGATCATGTGGGCTGGCCACCTACCCAAGCATGTGCGTTCCATTCTCGCAGTTTCGGACCAGAGCAATCTTCCGGAACTGGCCAAACTGGCCGACACAATTTTGGAGAACACCACTAGAACGGACGAGATTCATGAAGTTGCCGCTTCATCCTCGTATAACAACCGTTCCTCTTCCAAACAACGCTCAATGGAACACACCATCGCAGAGCTAACAAAAAAAATCGACGAACTAACCACGTCGATGAAGTCGTACGAACGAGGCAGACCGAGATATTCCCAAAAAGGAAATCACTCCCGTTCGCGCTCCCGATCGCTTTCTCGGTCAAACCATCAAAACGCAGAGGATAAACCAAAAACAAATAAAGGCATTTGTTTCTTCCACAAACGTTTTGGCAACGACGCACGAAAATGCCAAGAGCCTTGCACCTTTGGCAAGAAGGAAAACTAGAATCAGTGCAGCAAACTGAGGCAAACGCTGTCACTGGTTCTCAATCATACCGCCTCAACATAACTGACAAAACTAGTGGCATTAAATATTTAATAGATACTGGAGCTGGCGTATCGGTCATCCCCCGTGGAAAACATCCAGCACATCCAACGTCGATTAAGCTATACGCAGCTAACGGCACGGAGATTCGCACCTTCGGAGAACGCACCCTTCGATTGAATTTAGGCCTTCGACGTATTTACATGTGGAAATTTATAATCGCCGACGTTAAGATAGCTATTATAGGAGCCGACTTTCTAGCGCGATACAACATTCTAGTAGATTTAGGGCACCATCGACTGATAGACAATCTCACGAACGTCTCAGCAATCGCATCACTCGACAATTCAAGCTCTCCGTGCATTAAATTAATTAATGGAGAAGACCCTTTTGCAAAAATCCTAGAATCGTTTCCAAACATCACACGACCGAACATACTGCCAAACAGCGAGGTTAAGCACAACGTCAAGCATTTCATTGAGACAACTGGACCTCCTGTTTACGCCAGAGCACGACCTCTTCCTCCAGACAGATATGCACTAGTCAAAAAAGAGATTCAAGAGCTCATCGACTTAAATATCTGCAGACCGTCCTCAAGCCCGTGGGCGAGTCCTCTGCATTGTGTAAAAAAGAAAAATGGCGACCCTCGCTTGTGCGGTGATTACCGTCGTTTGAATTCCGTCACTGTCGCTGATCGATTTCCAATTAGCAGACTTCAGGATTTCACTTATATCCTACACGGAAAAACAGTTTTTACAAAAATCGACTTGGTTCGGGCATTTAACCAAATTCCGATTAATGAGGATGACATTCCAAAAACTGCAATAATTACGCCTTTCGGCCTATTTGAGTACCTCAAATGTTCATTCGGCCTACGCAACTCTGCTCAGACATTCTCCAGGTTCATGACTGCAGTTCTACAGGGCCTAGAATTCGTATTTTGCTATATCGACGACATCCTCATCGCGTCAGCAAACGAGCAAGAGCACATTAAACACGTTAAAATGGTTTTACATCGTTTGGACGAAAATGGCATCACGATCAACATTCAAAAATGCCAGTTTAATAAAAAAGAAGTAGAATATTTAGGGTATCATGTGAACGATAAAGGAATTACGCCAATCGCAGACCGACAGCAGGTCATATCTGATTTTCAGAGACCCGATACCGTTCAGCAGTTGCGCCGATTCCTCGGCATGATAAATTTCTACAGAGAAAGCACTCCACACGCTGCTAAACATCAAGCAGAATTAAATAAATATTTAATTGGAGCAAAGAAAAATGACAAAACTCGTATCATATGGAACGACATCTCTTCTCAAGCTTTTCAAGGATGTAAGGATGCAATAAAGAATGCCTTCACACTCGCTCACCCAGCACCTGAAGCACAGCTAATTCTAGCTACAGACGCATCAGACACCGGCGTTGGAGCGCCCTTACAACAAAAGATAAATGGAATTATTCAACCCTTAGGTTTTTTCTCCAAAAATCTGAACGTAACTCAACGGAATTACTCGACTTACGATCGTGAACTTCTAGCGATTTACCTAAAAATCAAGCATTTCCGTCGACTCATTGAAGGTCAAGACGTCACTATCCATACAGATCACAGACCGATTATCTACGCATTCACCAAGAACGCGTCTGCAAGAAACGAGATTCCTCGTAGGGTTCGTCAACTAGACTATATCCAGCAATTTTGCAACAAAATCGAACACATTCCAGGAGATCAAAATACCGTCGCAGACTGGTTATCTCGCATAGAAGCAATCGATTGCCCCACCGAGATTAACTACGAAGAATTAGCACTCTCACAGCAGAATAACGACGAAGCAAATAATTTCCTCCGCTACAACTCGCAAGTGAAGAAAATTACACTCCCAGGAATCAGCAAACCTATCATCTGTGATACAGGAAAAGACCAAATCCGACCATTTCTCACTGAGATATTCCGTCGCACAGCATTCAATATCATCCATAATATCGCGCATCCAGGCATACGTGGCACCCGGAAATTAATCACGCAACGATTCATCTGGCCTCGTATGCACACGCAAATTAAGGAGTGGACCCAAGCATGCATCCCTTGTCAGAAGTCGAAAACATTTCGCCACAACAAACCGCAGCTTGAAAAATTCGATTCAGCTGATCGTTTCAATCACATACATATCGATTTTGTTGGGCCGTTACAAGTTTCTCAAGGCTGTCGCTTCCTACTAACGATTATCGATAGAGCGACACACTGGTTCGAGGCGATTCCGCTTCCCGACCAAACCGCAGAAACAACAGCAAAAGCTCTGTACAATAATTGGATCACGCGATACGGATGCCCCGAAAAAATAACTACAGACCAAGGTACAAATTTCGAAAGCAATCTATTTCGAAATTTAACAAACGTTCTTGGTATTAAGAAACTACGAACAACAAGCTTTCACCCGATAGCAAATGGAAAGATAGAACGCGCCCATCGCACAATGAAAGCCGCACTTATGGCTAGGCAAAACACAACAAACTGAAATACCAACAGTCTTACTAGGTATGCGTGCAGCCATTCGACAGGACACAGGAACCTCCTCAGCAGAATTAACATTCGGCAAACAATTACGTTTACCTGGAGAGTTCATTCAGCCAACCAAACACAAGCAGTTGGACTCTACGTTCGTCGAAAGACTTCAACAACACCTATCAGACCTATCAGCTAAACCAACGAGAGAATGCACCCGAGACAACGTTTTCGTGCATCCAGATCTCAAGGATTGCACTCACGTTTTCCTGCGAGATGATATGGTCAGGAAGCCATTACAACAACCATATTCTGGACCTTTTCGAGTGATAAAACGAAACAATAAAACGTTCGAATTATCCATAAAAGGAAAACCAAAAGTAATGTCGGCTGATCGCGTCAAACCCGCGTATTTCATCTCACAGGGCAGCGATCTGAAAATGCAAAATGAAACAACACAAAAAGTTTCAAGCGACAAAATAATGACTCAAACGAATCGTCAGACCACCCAGCAAAATTCCGTTCCCACGCGCGAAAAATGCGATAAGGCAAAAGAGCATTATCGCACGCGCAGCGGACGGATCGTCAAGAAAGTCCGATTCTTAGACGAATGAGATCATTGCTACGTGACTTTTTCAAAATACCATTTTATATCGTCACAACAAGAGACAAAGGAAATCAGTCTTCACTGAGATCGAGCGAGTAGTAACCGCCTTTTTACCTTACCATCCTAACACCAATCCTATTTCGCTCCAGGGCTAACCAACTTGGAACCAGCCGCCAAAGATCCTTTTCTCCTACACAAGTATCATTATTCCAATTTCTTGCAACTACAAGGCGAAATGGGATCTCAACAAAGCAAAGACGAAGTCATTATCGCTGGAACTAAAATGGAAAACACGAACCGACTATCAGACACACTCATTATCATCGCAGTCATCTTGATAGCCATCATTTTCGTCGCCCTTTGCCATCAACGATGTCGGCAAGGTATCCGGAAGTGGGTCTGAATGGAAATCGCCCGCCCTCACCTTCTGCCGCCACCAGGG
The DNA here is from genome assembly GCA_944548615.1 of Micropterix aruncella. Taxonomy (NCBI): domain Eukaryota; kingdom Metazoa; phylum Arthropoda; class Insecta; order Lepidoptera; family Micropterigidae; genus Micropterix; species Micropterix aruncella. The sequence continues at coordinate 2,155,365 of OX155978.1, forward strand.
ACAACCAGCTCCAGCACCGCAGCAGCCACTCCAGGTCAACACGCCATGGTTTAGTGCAGTGCTAGTGAAAATAAATGCGCGCTCAAGGCTGCATTCTGTAAAAATGTTTTTTTTCTACAAGGCTCTTTTACAGCCTCTAATTATATAAAAAATATATGTGTTTTAATTTTTTATGCAATTCAAGAATTTATTTACAAAATTGTTCAATATTTTTACATATAATTTTACAACTTTACAGCATTTTACAATTGTTTACATACTAACAACATGCGTTTTTCAAAGTATACTAACATAGCATGTAGCTCAATTTAAATACGTGGTAACTACCACAAGCAATGTATCGAGATTAACTTTAATATTCTAAGCAAATCTCTAGGGGGGAGCAGTGTTACGTACCCCATCTTAAATTGTTTAGTAATAGCACTGTTAATTAATCTAAATGTTAATACCTAGTGCGCCACTGCCATAAGCATTGGCGCTGCTTTCAATATAACAGCCGTCGCAACCGCGACTGCATGCATTCGCACGCCGGCCTTCGGCGCGGCATAATAAATCCGAATCAACAGCTACTGTTTCATTTTCGCCGAGCCACCGTCGTTCAAATAGTGATTAGATCGTTGCGGCCTCACTGCCGATCCGACAATCTAACAGTATTGTAAATAATGAATAAATGAATGGTTTTTATTTAATTTAATTTGTAACTATCAATAATTTACATTAAAATGTCACAGAAAGGGCAGGATAAAAATCAGTATTATGATAAGGAGTTTTGAGTAAATTGTGAGAGGCTGACCAAAATAGGAGACCGCGGGAACTTAATGGTCGAAAAGCTCGTGAAGATAGGATAGTATTGACTGGAAAAATACACGATAAATGACAACCAGTATATGTTTTTTTTATTGGCTTGCTGACAACCACTTTAACTGTATAACTTTAACTTACCAATAAAACATATCGTTTCTCTATCCCTCACAGAAACGCACAGAACAGTCAGTTCAAAATAATATCGAAATATTATTATCATTTAAGAATAACTTCGATTTGACTCGCATTTCCTGAAATCACTACTTGATAACGGGTTTATTCCAATTTAATCGTGTTCCGTTTGGTCTCGCGACTGCGCCATTGATCTTTGAACGGTTTGTGAGGCTAAAAGCGATCCAATCAGTGTTAGATGATGGTTTATAATAAATCCTGGTCATGTCGACACCCCCTCTCTACTTTTCTACCCCTCTCCCAGCCGATGCCCCCTCCGCGAAAGAGCCTTCATGTTTCGCTGATCCACTTAGCATATCCGTTGGGGGATTTACGGAACCTACTCCTTAGAGTACTTACTATTTTGCAATTTGTCTTGGCAACAAAGCAAATAAAACATACCGCAAGAAGACAACGTTAATAAAAATGGAAATTACAAAATGTTACGACGAGAACAAATAAATTTTGTAGCACTATTCTACCATCCGTATGAAATTTCATTTATAATAATAAGTAAATTTTCTGAATTGTTTTTATTTAATTTGAATTGTAAGTGAATAAATGAATGGTTTTTATTTTATTTAATTTGTAACTGTAACTAATCTGTAACTCCTGTACTAAGGCAGACATTCGATACCCTACTTCCCGCGCTGTCAGGAGTCACTGCGACGCTCCCGGAATCACTCTACTACGTGCGAACCGCCACTTTAGGAAGTCATAACGATATCATATTATTTTCACTCCCATGGAGTGAACAACAAGTCTTAGGAACAAACTCAGTCCACAGTATAACCATAGTATACCAACCAGTAGCTTTACTCTCGAGCTACAGGGCAATACGGGAAGAGGGTTCGAGGAATGTGGGCAGGAGTACGTCCCGTCGCGACGAACGCGAACGTTTAGCATTACGGCCAGGTAAAGGCTGGCGACCCTTTCGAGCGTTCGGATATCTACAAAGGCCGAGCAACGGAACATCTGGCGACCATATCCGAGCCCTTACGACTCGTGACGTATTCGCTTTGATTTCAATTTTGTTCCAAGAGAAGCTACTGTCTGGGGTATAATGTGGTATAACTACGCCAATGGCCCGTAAGAGTCTGTGAGGGACCACCCCTCACTAGACTCCAAGTTGTTCGGTGTGAGGTGGTGGTATCAACTTACGAGTTATCTCCGTATTGAAAAGCGGCTTTGAGTGAAGCAGAAGGTATTTATTGATCAAAGGTTGGATATTGCCAGTTATAACTCTTCCCGAACAGGTTATGTTGACGCGAGTGTATAGATGCGCGACTGCGGTTACGAGGATATATGGATGAGTATTGTATGTATGCTCCTAGTATCTTGTACTGGGCACGGCTCGAGTCTGTGGGTTTGCAGACTGATGCTTCGTGACTAAGAAAGATAAGGAAAGGAAACCGAGGAGCCGAATTCGTTGACACACCTCGTGAGAAGGGTACCGAATATGCCGTCGCAACCTTGGGGAAGGTGATCACTCGGGGAATGATACTTCGGTTGCTTTTTCGCCAAATATATAGGCGGATAAATGATGCAATCCAAAATATTCCGAGTAAAAGTATTGTTTCATCGTCCTGATTCATGGCTGCATGGGTTAAAATAATAGCTGAATTGTGTCAGTGGATTTAACTGGAATTCGATGTATTGTTGATCGCATCTAATGGACTTAAGGTCCGTTACAAGTCCAACGCCTTAGCGCGGAGCACTGGGAAGTGAATCCAGCAGGCCGACCTCACGCTTTTACTAACAGATTTGTACTGATTTCTCTATCCTCCAGTCTAGTCACAGAATCAAAGTCACTTGCACAACCTCTGCTTGATCCCATCGGCAATCCATATTGAATTTATCGCTGATTCGCGGCGCTCTTTATCCATGAAATCACTGAGGGTCGGGTGTTCATTAGATCGTTTCTAAGGATAGGCGATGGCAATCAACGGCTACCCCAGCTCTTTAGGAAGCGTATGTCTCTAGACATATTATTCGCCCCATTAAGAGAACGTGGCTAACAACCCGGTACGCAAACAGCCCAGTTTTGCTCGAGGTGTTCCCCCCGAATTCGCACTTCTGATTTCAAACGCCTCCGACTGCAGGTAAAGGTGGGTATCCATTACGTTCGCACATCAACTCTGCTCCGCGCATTTGCAACTGTCACGAGTAATATTTAAATAGTCTGGACTGGAAATGAATTTTCAAAGAACTGAGGAATATTCTGGATTCCAAACCACTGAAAACTGTTTATTATGCTTTTTGTGAATCGCTTATTACTTACAGCATAATTGGATGGGGTGGATGTGGTAAAACCCTGCTAGAGCCATTGCAAGTTGCGCAGAAATTGATATTAAAAATTATTCTACGTAGACCATATCGCCATCCCATTAATGTACTTTATAAGGAAGCTAAATTTCTTGATTGTAGGAAACTTTTTTTTTAAACTTCCCTCTTAAGGCTATTTTTGGACAATAACCCAAATTTAGGAATAATTCAGAACCGGCGACCAACAAGACAAGTTTTAGAAAATAGCTTAATAATACCCAGAAGGAAAACATCATTTGGACAAAGACATTACTCTTTCATTGCGCCGAGATTTTACAATCTGATCAATATGGAAATAAAACAAATTTGGCATTTCGGGAATTTAAAAATAAATTAATGAAATGGTTATCGAATCATGACAGACTAACCATACATCAAATGTTAGAAATAATATTATAATAAAACTTAGGAGCACAAATTATTAACATATTTTTAAACATGTATGTTGAATATATTTTAACATTGAACTAACTACCAAAAAATATTTTATTTTGACAATGAATTATACCTTTTTGACTAGATATTTTTATATTAAATCCTATATTACTTAAAATAAATATATTAAATATTAATGACTGTTTCTTTCTTTTCTCACATATAACTTTATTTATATTATTTAATCGAATTTTATGTTATATTTATTGCCGAGTATATAATGGAATTGGATTTTTTTTAGTAATAATTTTTTTATTTTATTCTAAAGACCACATTTTAGGGCAATTTAGTGTCATTAGCTTTTTACTAAAACTTGTACATTTGAAAGCAACCAAGCAATCAAGCAAACTTGATTGTAATATTGGAGTCCTGTCCACCCTAGAACGGGCTAGTCCCAGTTGGGTGACAGAAACAAGTAAGCAAAGGTTAAGGTTTTGCCATTCGGTTCCTGTTATTTTTATAAGCTAATCAATGTTTTATATTAATTAATTCTTAAATAAATAAATAATTTTCTAAATCTTACGACACTATTATTCCTTACTAATTATAATAAGGAAATTACATGGATGATCTAAAATTAAGCAGTAAAAAGTATTCAACTAAGAAGTAATAAAATTATCAGAAATAATAAATAGTCAAAAATAATAAAGCAGATACATAATATAATTTTATTATAAACTACTGAAATGGTCCTTGCAATAATACAATTATCTAACAAGTAAATATATTAAGAAGAATAAAAACACGACTGTTATTTTAAAAAGTGAACTACTATTTTTATATCGGGTTTTTAATAAATATTGGTGGTTCACGTATTTATTCATTTGGATACCTACATACACTACTGTGAAAAAGTCTTCGAACAGTTACCCACAAAATAAACGAAGTGTCGTATTTTTGAAAGTAACTAAGTGAGCCCATTCCTTTTTTTTGTCGGGCTTGTTCATTCATCGCAGGAGTCATAAAACTTTATTAGCCCCTCAAATGAATGGCGATTAGCTCGGGTTGCCTACGGCAAAATGTATATCAATTTATATTTACATTTACATTTACATTTACATAGAGCGGGGTTTACTATAGAGCTATAGCATTACTATAGAGCGGATTACTATAAAGCGGCGCACATTTACATTTATATTTACATTTATATAAATTTATATACATTTTGTATACATTTTGCCAAGGCATCCCTTAAGGGACGCCTCACATTTGAGGGGTTAGACATTTCTGCAACCTACCTGGGTAGGGAAACAATTAGAAGAGTGGACAATGGTTAAATTTTCACAAAATGCCTTTCTCGTCTTTACCTGAAAAAGGGGTTGTATTTAATACTAATGTTATTTTTGAGTAACTGCATATTGAGCACGTCGCAAAACGGTAATTGTGAAATAGTTTTTGATTCTCTCTGCGAATATTAAAAATATATATAATTCGAAATACCGTCGTTTAACCCTGCCGCGGAAAATTGTTTATATTGCTGTTTATATAAGGGGACTGATGGTTACTGATAATGGTTACTGATGAATTGCAGTCGGAGATGATTTCTGTGACGATTGACTACTGATAAGTAGTAGTTGTAGTAGAAAACTCACCCATCATACTAATATTATTAAGAGGTAAAGTTTGTGACGTTGTAGGAAGTAATCTCTCTATCTTCCGAACCGATTTTGAATTTCTTAAACCAATAGAAAGCCACGTTATTTGCGAGTGTCATAGGCTATATATTAATCCGAAAAATAAAGACTTTTTCGTGGTAGTCGGATTTTCAAAGTAAGTCGGAAAAAACGGTCGAACGAAACGGTTTCTAACTAACGCTGCCTTAACGATGAGAGATATATGATTAAGTTCTATTGAAAAGTTGTAGCGCTTGATAATGCCTACCAAAAAAATTTGCGACAGCATTTGTCTAACTTTCATATTTAAGTCACAAAACGTAGTTTTTCAAATTAAAAAAATAATTTAAGTCGTTAGGTCATGTTTATTGGTCATATTATCAACAATTATGAATTATTATCAAAATAAGTAAATTTATCGTCTCAAGTGTTTAAAACTAAAGACTTTTCCCTTTTACTTCATATAATTTCACTTTTACTGCATAATTGTATAAAGAGATAAGACACTCAAAAATAAGGCACTCACAAGAAGACACTCACAAATAACGGTAATATAGTCAAATTGGCATGCAAATACATACATACATATGCAGTAAAAATATAACCCTTCTTTTGGCAGTCAGGAAATAAGTCATAGCACTCAGTACTAACCAAACCACACTCATAATTTCATCACAAGAAAAAAGTTTTATCGCCCATAGTAGATTATATATTGTTAATGTTTTACTTTCGGTTGGCATTCGTAAGAAGCGGCATTTGGTAACGTCCGTTGAATAATTTTATTTATGAGTTCGAGCGCGCTCTTGGAAGATTGTCAATATGTCAGGGCGGCTGGAGATCGGGGGCTTTTGAATAAATTCCAACAAATCGACAAGAAAATGAGATTGGCGATTTATTGATGACCCCTCGACTCTGACCCATTTTCTAAGCGCTTTTTCACGCGTTGACATCGCTGGGATGGGGCGCAAATCCCGCGACCAGTTAAATGGCCCTTGAGATTGGATCATATGACGATTTTTTGCCGACTAGTGTGTATGTGGGTGGGGATACTATTCCATTTGCTTTCGACTCAGTCTAACGACATGTGTGTATGTATGGATGTGCAGAACTTTCGACTGTGCTATCTAGGTTTGATGGGAGCTCCTTTGTCACCAGTGAACGATCACCCTTCATCCAGCCATCGAATAAAACAAGCTCATTATTTATCACAACAAAATGTCTCTAATACAAGCGATAAGCAACGCATAAATCAAATTGATGAAATCGGCGCATGCCATTTTAAATATAGCATGTGATTTCCAAATATTTGAGCGTTTCGAATCTAACCTTAATTTTTAAAAAAACATAAAAGATTGCTACGCTTGTTATCAACCAGAGCTTAAAGTAAACCAAAAGCTTGTCATGCTTTATGTGAATCGCTTATTATTTACGACATAATTGGATATAGTGTATGTGGTAAAACCCTACTAGAGCCATTGCAAGTTGCGCAGAAATGTATACTCAAAATTATTCTCCGCAGACCATATCGCCATCCCATTAATGAACTTTATGTGGAAGCTAAAGTCCTTGATTGTAGGCAACTTTTTTTAAAAACTTCCCTCTTAAAGCTATTTTTGGTCAACCATCCAAATTTAGGAATAATTCAGAACCGAAGACCAACAGGACAAGTTTTAGAAAATAGCTTAATAATACCCAGGATGAAAATATCATTTGGACAAAGACATTACTCTTTCATTACACCGAGATTTTACAATCTGATCAATAAGGAAAAAAAATGAATTTTACATTTAGAGTATTCAAAAATAAAATAAAGGAATGGTTCTCGAGTCATAACAGACTAACCATACATCAAATGTTAGAAATTATAGTTTAATAAAACTTAGGTGCACAATTTATTAATAAATTTTAAAATAAAATGTATGTTGATTATATTTTAACATTCAACTAATTACCAATTCATTTTGTTGTATATATTGTTTTGACAATGAATTGTACTTTTTAACTTTTTTTTTGTTTTACAGATTTATCTTACTCTTAACTTTAGTTTTATGTAAATTCTGATTGTCTCACTTTATTTGATTGTTTTTTTTTTTGAGGATCATATTTTAGGGCAATTTAGTTTTATGAGCATTTTAATAAAACTTTTACATAATTTATTGTAAAATTAGAGTCCTGTCCATTCTAGAACGGGCTAGTCCCAGTTGGGTGACAGAATCAAATAAGCAAAAGGTTAAGGTTTTGCCATTCGGTTCCTGTTATGTTTATAAGCAAAAACAATGTTTTATAGTAATTAATTCTTTAATAAATAAAAATAAATAAATAAATGAAGGGAGCGCATGTTCAATCTCTTCCACCTATCCCTCTAAGTTTGCGTTCAGTAGTCTTCCGGGTACGGGAGTTTCGGGAATTTCTTCGCACAAGCGTAAATTCGAGTACCGAGCAGTGGTTTTTATTTTCTTAAAGTGGAAAATCAGCGCAATAGATTGCTGATTTGATGAAACATATTTACTTTGACCCATGCCCGACCTAACACACAGCAACATGGTGTACAATTTTCAGGTAAGGTAGGTTATCACTGGATATTGACCCGCGTTCTGGTTGGTCAACTACTGCACTTACGGATAAAATTTTGGCCGCAGTGCAACAACTGGTGCTCAGAGATAGAAGATTGAAGATTGGTCAGGTAGCTGAAGAAGTAATCTGTAGCAAAGAGTGGGTCAGGAATATTCTGCATAAAGTTGTACCTTTGCCGGACGTTTCGGGGCCAGTGAATCCCACAGCTATTGTATGGTAAGTTTATTAATCGTCCCAAGGGGCTTAAATGATATTTAACTATTCAATTCGAAAAAAAAATTAGCTTGTTTACAGTAATTTTACTCCTCGTCGGTTGGTGGTCCTGGAAAGCAAAATTATAAGGGTAAAAAAATGTTAGAAGGCTTTGTGGATCCGTAGTTTAACATCGTTCACACTAAACCTTCTTTATTCTTCTCTTTGGATCGCTACCGCCGACGCTCTTCACGGTTGGTCGAATAGAAGGCGATTAACGTGCCGTTCGTCGTCTTCCTTACTTAAGTTCGCGGGAGCTGTGAAGTTATGGCACGGCTCAGCAAGCCGTGCGGTAGAGCGGCGGCCGCGGGCGCGTTGGCGAGGGCATTTGCAAATTCACCGTAATAAGGTTAGTTTGAGTTGACGGCAAACGTCTTGTTAGCGCAAACTTCCATCTGCGACATTTGCTTGTTAGGGCGTTCAAGCGATTTATCCGCAACAAATTGCAGACGGAGGCGGAATTTACCGCTGCGATATATCCTGACTCTTTTCGTTTAGCATCTTGGTAATTGTTATAGGAACAATCTACACATACTGGTGAGGGCGCTCATGGGGCACTGTGGCCTGAACAAACACATGTTCAACCTCAAGCTTAGAGACACAAAAATGTGCAGGTTCTGCCAAGGGGCAGAGGAAACTCCCCAGCACCTCATGTGCGAGTGCGGCCCGCTGATGCATAAAAGATACACCCACTTGGGTGGTCATTACCACCAACCTGAGGAGGTAAAACAATCTGGCGCCAAAAGCCTGCTGCGGTTCTTAAATGACACGAGGCTTAGCGCAGAACTAGTGGTGGCGAACACAATAGATCAGCAATGGTCGCAGTGTTACAAGGCTCATAAAGACCTTAGAAAAGCCCCACTCAACAAATAAAAAAAATAATTGTTACCGTCGATAATCGACGAATAGGGCAGTAGATCGCTCAATGGCATAACTATAGCTGTCAATTAGAATGGGCGAACCCGTCACCTCAGGAAGTTTTAACGATATTGATCGTTATGTCTCCCGTGAGGTGAGCGCAGAAGACTTAGGGCGAAATAGTCCACCGTCTAGTTACGCTACAAGTCCATAAGAAATCAATGCCTTACCGCGAGATAACCAGGTTAAGCACCCAGATCACTCCGGTCTCCCTATTAGTTACGGATTCGAGGTCGCTTGCGCGGTCCTCCCACTTACGTAGCGGCGAAACGGTGTCTAACGAATCTATCGCGGACCACGGCGTACTTTATCCGACTTTCTTTTGGAGTATGGTAGCCGATTGGTCGTATCAAGATCAGTTGCCGTAAGGTCAACAACTACCCCCATTCTATAAGAGACAGTACTGTTTCCAGACTGCCCCGACTGTCAGTCAGAATGCACAATCGGTTTGCTGACGCCGTACGCTGCGCAAACCTTACAGGATACGTGGAGGCCGCCGGATGGGTGTTGACCCGTGAGTTTGACCTACCCTGAATATATGGGTCTTAGTGGCTAACTGCAACAGGACTTATTAGCTCCCATAGTACATTTTTGCAACTCTTCTGCGACGACAACTTACAGTTGTCGCCGATAGCATTGTCCGGCGAAACTAAGAGAAATTCATTTGGCCTACTATAATGATAATAATACTGAATGTTTTTGATAAGCAACTGATTGCTTATCAAAAAAAAAAACTTTATAAATCCGAAAAAGGCATGTTTTCATATGTTCTCTTATCCTTAAAGTCGAAATTTGATAATGAATCTTTTATAGCACTTTGATTAACGTTAGAAGGATCAAAATATTTCAAGTACCTAATAGTGGAAAAAAACTATTTTTGAGATATTGAATTGCAAATATTTCTTCAGCTGCGGAAATTATGGAATCTGCTTGCGCCGGTAATAGCGCGCGTAATTTTGCCAGAAACTAACAAAAACTAAAATATTAATTGTATGTAAGTACAACTATTTTGTAGATGAACTACAAAATTTAACTAAAAGTTATAATTTTTTAAGGATTTATAGGAATAAAATCGATTTTCGCCCCAAAATTTTGTGTAAAGAAGATAATTTAATAATCTATTTATGTTTATTTTTTGAAAAATTCAATCATTCAATCCATCAAGTAAGATGGTTACCGAATGCTAATCGCAAGCATGACGACATATTATGTTCGTCAGTTAGTCCATTGCGATATTTTGACTTAATTATCTTCATTTCAGAAAATGCAGACTCGCATATTGCAGTGAGTTGACCCAAACATTGCCGTCAACTATAGGACGTTTTGCCATAAATTCGGATATTTATTTTACTTTATTTTATTTTATTTTATTCGGGAAACAGACAGTACAAAAAACATATTTACTTAATCAAAATATAACAAACATAAACCATTTATATTTTTCCACCAATTAAACGGCCATATAGTGCGTTATTCTATATAAAAGAAAAGTTTAAAATATACAAGCATTTTTGAAAGTGAAAAGGGTTTTTTTTAAATAAACAGAAAATATTCTGAAAAGTAATTGCTAAGTTACTAAACAGTCCAAAGTATTAAAAGAGTAAATATAAAGTAAATAGAGCAGGAAAAACAGTAAATAGATTCATAAACATGTCTATTAATATGGTAATAAATGAATTAATTATCAAATAGATAGTAATAAGAAAATAAAATATATAAAATTGTAATGACACATTTTATGAGAACGAAAAATAGTAAAAAGGAATAAGTTATGTAAATACAAAGAATAAGAGGAGAATAACTATTTTCATAATAAACAGATTTCTTAATTAAGTTGTAATATATTCATAATTAGATTTTTAAATGTATCTGGGGTTGTGGCAAATATATCAACATCCATAAAGACCGAGTTGTAATGATGACAAGCTCTATAAAGAAAAGCATTTTGTGCATAGTTAGTATTGACAATTGGCAGTTGAAAGGAACGCTGAGAGCGAGCTGGTCGAGGGGGCACGAAAAAATTTATCTGCTCCAAGATTTGACTAGCATTAACACGATTGTTAATTACCTTATGCAGATATACTGCGTCGATCATTCTTCGGCGCTTTCTAACGACATCATCTTATGAAGCCGAAGCGACTCTGTGTACGAAACTGGTTTTACAAAATATAACAAATTTAAACGCTTCGTCATGCGTTTTTGAATTGCCTCAATTCGGGAAATATAAGTTTTGTATTGCGGATTCCAGATGACTGACGCGAATTCCAAATGACTTCTCACGTAGGAATTAAATAATATTTTTATGGTATCGGTCGACCTGAAAAGAGTAGATACTCTAAGGACAAACCCCAACATTTTATTAGCTTTCGAAATAACATTATCAATATGCTCCGCAAATAGCAATTTATTATCTAGGATGATCCCAAGATCTCTCACAGATCTTAATTTCATTTTTATTGAGTTGATATTTAAAACAGACGTTAGTTCGTTTTCTGCTAAATGTAATTGAGTTACATTTCTTAACGTTATCATCTTATATAAAAGACTAGAATTTTGTGTCAGATGCTGTGGCTTTGAGATGTATATGAGATATAATCTGCACTACCTCATTTTCAACAGAAGATGAGTCCATGTTAAACTGACTTGCTATTTCAGTAGCAGATACCTCAATATTTTTATACAAAAAGGGATAACTCATAAAAGATTCGATATTTACCAATTTACTGAAATCATAAAAACGTCTTTCGAATTCGCCCAAAATAGTTAATAATATTTCCTCATAACTATCAAAATATAACTGAGGAATTATTGCATTCGAAGACGGAAAGTTGTCATTTACTTTTTAGTTTTTTTTCGAGATCGACTCAGATAGCACTCGCGATCGACGCGATCGACGATCGACCATTTGAGCAGCCCTGTATTAGACTATTTAAACGTTAAATCACGTATTTATTATGTATTCATACTTGGCATACCAAATTAATAAAAATGCATCCATATGTCAGTTAAATTAAAAAAATTATTAATACATTATTATATTATATCATATAGACATGTTTAGAGGGCCCTACAATGCGCCTCCATACTGTTATACCACGAAAGTCGACATATTAAAAATAGTAAGAAGAGATTATGTTGACCAAATTTGGTTGCACATCAGAACACCGTTGACTACGTAACGACCAATATTGGCGGCTTGCTCCCGGAGCGCACCGTAATATTATTTTCTAATTTGAAAGCATCCTAAAATCCATACCAAATATCTCATTATTACCATAGATACATAGACGGTCGCTAGAATAATTTGGCGCGTCATTTCACGGATATTTCATGTAAAAATCCATTGTCAAACATCATCATTTTTTTTTTTTCGAGAAATCATCAAAAATTTTATTGGTTTTATGAGTTATTTATATAAATATTTTTGTATATAAATAAGCAAAACAAAATATTACCTTTTGATAGAGAATCTAATAAAGATCACAATACTATTTACAATTTGTAAATAGGATTCCGTATTTTTCCGTAAGACGAATACAAGTTAGAAATGCCGAGTTTTTTTTTCACTTTTTCGAATTACTCACATTTATTCATAATTATCTAATTGTTTTACAAAATGCGATTTCAATATTCTATATACTAAATTTCAATGCGATTATTGCACAGTTATTTTTTTATCTGCCATGAAATTATGCCGCTATTCGAAGGGTTAAAATGAGAATTATCAAATATCTGGAACAGAAATTTACGTCTTCGAGTCAAATGGTCTACGAGTATCATTTGCTTACACGTGTCGATTCGTTGTAAAATCCCACTACGCCAAATCGTATCACGACTTGGAGGAATATAATACGCTATACAATAAATTCATCTTGCAGAATACAAAAAACACTAACTTTACACGAAGACTGTCAAAAAATAGGAGCATTATGTGTTCAGCATTTATCTATGTACCGTACCTATGTTTTCCGCTTTTTTATTCCACAATAACTTCTAAACGCCTGAACCGATTTAGAAGTGTGTGGCATTGTTAGAATCGTTATGTCATCCTGGGTATCATAGAATACCACTGTCCAATTATCAAGTACATAGGTAATTATCTAAATGTCCAAATAACCAAATTTCAATAAATTAACATAAATATATTTAGTTTCAAATGAAAGGTATGATTGAGAATATTCTGGAAATAATCTATATAGACAGATACTTTAACCACAAATATTGCTTTAACCTTCGAGTAGTGGCATAATTTCATGGCAGACCGCGGCAATTTATTGGAATTTCTTGCAATATCGCCGCGCTCGACAAAAAGTACTATAACTATAGAACTACTAAAGCAATCACAAAAATAATAACTGTGCAATGATCGCATTAAAATTTTGTAAATAGAATATTGAAATCCTACTTTGTAAAACAATTAGATAATTATGAATAAATATGAGAAAATCGAAAAAGTGAAAAAAAAAACAAGGAAGGTGTTGAACTCAGCTTTCAATGGCTTCACCGAACATATCCGGGCCCATTGGCAATAAATGAGAGTGTCGGATAAGGTGGGACTAGTGAGCGGCCGCTCTGCAGTTCTCCAGCGCGCGTGACGTTTCGGCTCGCTACAAGTCCTCATCAGCTAGTCTGCGATGACTAGGACGCGGAGAACCACCAGTCCCGCCCTCGACCTCCCTCTCTCTACCTATCCATATTCTGTAGGATGCCTCCAGTGCCGCTTTCGAGGCTCTCTCCATGTATGAGCTCAGCGCCGCTCTTGGCAGGCCTAAATTCTTGAAGAGGCTGTAGAGTGACTTCGCCGGTAGTCCTCTTGCTCCGACTTCCACGGCGAAGAGATCAGTCTTAACCCTCGTCAGGCGGCCTAGGTACAATTGTACCTTTTCCGTTTTTAAATTTTCATAACTATTTTCCCACAAGTCTCAGAGGGCTGATATTTTATGACATCTCTACGTTTTTGGCCTTAACTATATATACCAAATTTCAGAATAATATCTCCACCCCCTTCCAAAATAAGGGGTCGTTTTCATTTTGCATACACAAAAGGCGGCATAGGTACAATTGTACCTTCATTCATTTCGTATGAACATAATATGTAAAAAAAGAACAAGATTTTTTTTTAATTTATAAGGTTATATTTTTATAAAAAAGTGAAAAACAATTATTATATTATAAAGACAATTTCGTTTTTTTTTGCTGATTTTCTTCACAAGTAATACAAATTGTCTTCGCCAGTGAATGTTCATCGCAAACTGGTTTTACGTAAACTCCAAAGGACTTTCCAGTCTTACGATGTTTCTTCTTTAGCTCTCGGCAGACATAGCAACTACCAACAACAGGGGATATACCTCGTCTACCATGAGGTATTTGAGAGCCGGCAGTTGCTTCTGGTATTACCATAATGCGTCGTCCAAGCACCATTTCTACTGCACTGTAAAGGAAATGATTACTCATTATCATTCGGTTTGTACTCCGAGCTTCAATTGTAGTCTTCAGTCTCCGAGCTTCAATACATAGCTGATTGGCAAGATCTTTCAGGAACTGTCTTCGTTGATCATGTGTCTTGAGCCGTGGGTTGTGTTCTCTATAGATGACGTAGGATGCTAACCCAGTGACGTCAGTCATATTATAGAATAATGATAGGGACAAACGCAATGTTCTTCGTTTAACTGTGTACTCTGCCAACATTTTATCCCTAATGTCGACTCCGCCATTGGTTTTCTTGTAATATTTTATTATCTCTGGCTAGGCTGCTTCTGATTCTGTTATCTGTGGTAACATTTCTTCCTGAGCCTTTATACAAGCTAACTAGATCCAATACTGTACGTTCACCAACGTTTACTTGTCGATGGCAGCCTGTTGGTTTTCCAGTATAAAGCTGACCATGTAACGGGTAAGCGTTCAATGCATCACAAGCCCAGAAAATCTTTAGGCCATATTTAGCTGGTTTAGAAGGTATATATTGCATAAATTTAGTATGCCCTCTAAATGGAAACAATTGCAGTCCAGATGTCCTGTATTGGTGCAGCTTTATCATGTTGCATACATTCTGCACGTGTGTTTTCGTTGTCAAATCTGATAAACCTGAGCATCATTTTGAATCGGTCACGTGTAATATTGTCTCTTTGGATTACGACCGCTACTAGGTCCAGCTTCACTATCATTCATGATGATTTAGTTATAGATGAATTGTCAGTAACTTTGAAACTATTGAAATTAAATGCGTATTATTTTGTACCTGCTAGCAACGATCGATGTAACGGTGAATGTATGGCTATTACCTGAGAATACTGAGAAATAATTTTGCAGGTAGGTTCGTTCGAACCCAAATTATTAGGAAATATGCTTCTTATTTTATAATTTTTTGTTTGATTACGAATATATCTATCATTTAATACCTGAAGGCACTGATAAATAATTATTCAAGTAGTCCTGTATTACCATATTCACTTATGTATAAATATCAGAAATACTATACTATGTATCAGAATACAGGTATTTTAATTATAAATATCAGAAAACATGACTTAAACGTCCTATAGATTGTGTAGGTAATAAATATTAGTTATTAATCGTTTAAACATTTTGCCCAGAGTGAGAAATTTCATACAAAATATATGAGGGTACAATTGTACCTATGCCGCCTTTTAGCGTTGTAAACTTATACAGCCTGACAAGGGTTAAATCCGTTTCTCACTATCCGGTCTACTAAATTGCAGTACTTGTTTACTTTGAAGTTGTGGTTCTTCGGTATGTTGCTTTCCCATGGGACTGTAAATTCGACAAGTACAACATGCTTTGTCGCCATTCTAACTTGTGCTTGTCTAACGGAAAAATACGGAACCCTATTTAAATATTGTAAATACCATCGTGATCTTTATTAGATTTCGTATCAGAGGTAATATTTGGTTTTGCTTATTTTCATACAAATATATTTAGATATTATCATCAATCAACCAACAAAAATTTTGAAGGTTTCTCGAAAAAAGAAAAATGATGATAATTGACAATGGAAGTTTACCAGAAATATCCGCAAAATGACGCGCGAAATTATTCTAGCGGCCGTCTATGTATCTATGGTAATAATAAGATATTTGGTATGGATTTTAGAGGCCGTACACGAAATTTGGCGCATTTCGTGAATTTACGTAATTTTGCAGACGTGAATTTAATGTTAAAATACTGTATTTCTATAAGTTTTATTGCACAACATATAAGATCATTTATATTATTGTCTAATGAGGGAGCTAATTTTTTGAAAATTATTATAGAATTTTTATTATTGACCTTAAACCCGCGACTGTTTGTGAATTTTGGCTGTAAGAGGTTTAGAATATAACATATTTACGAATCGTTTTGACATCTTAACGGTATAAAAAAATTACAATATATTGTTGTGAAAGTCCTCTATATAATAAGTGTATCTACGGTAATAATAAGATATTTGGTATGGATTTTAGAATGCGTTCGTATTAGAAAATAATATTACTGTGCCCTCCGGGAGCAAGCCGCCAATATTGGTCGTTACGTAGTCAACGGTGCTCTGATTTGCAGCCAAATGCGGTTATTACGTAGCCGAAGGGTTATTAAAAAACCGCAATAACATTTAATATAAACACAATAGTTGACTTTCTGTAACGGCAGTCGTGTTTTTATTCTTTTTAATATATTTACTTGTTCTTGTAACGTTACTGAATTGCACTTTATCCACTACACCTATTCCATATACTGTACATTGTGCGAGCGCTGAAAGGCCATCTATAAAATTGTTATATAAAATATCAAAAATGTGAAAGAATTTACCACGCCAATTTGTCAGGTGTTCGCGAGTGTCTGCGTGTGACAGCCCCTCTGAGAGCCTTCACTCGGATTTATATGGCCAATACGGGGTCGCGTATGACTTGCGAATTTTTAAAATGAAGATGGCTCAGACGAATACGAAAACCTGAACTTCGCGATTAACTATTATTAGGTGATATGTTGAAATTCGCCGGGAACTAATGGGCCCTTGCTGAGTTGGCCACGAAGACCCATTCTGTTCAGGGTTGGTCACACTCACGTTCAACACCCATCCGTCGACCTCTACGCATGAAGTTCGAGCCCGAGCAGGACTCTGGCCTTTGGGATAGTTTCCCCTAGGAGTCAACCTTCTGGCACTCCCGTACGGTCTGCCCACCGTGCGGCGTAATCCAATCGCTTGTGCACTCTGGCTAACAGTCGGAGGAGTCTGGAAGCAGTACTGTTTCCTATAGAGCGGGGGTGGTTGCGGACCTTACGGTGACTGCTCTTGAAACGACCATCGGCTACCCGATCCTGGGTGAACAGCCGGGCAGAGGATGCCGTGGTCCGCGATAGATTCGGTTTACACCGTTTCACCACTTCGTAAGGGAGAGGACCGAGCAAGCGACCTCGAACTCGTAACCAATCGAGAGACCGGAGTAATCTGGTCGCAATTGGAAGTAAGGGCATGAGGTAACATACCTGGTTATCTCGCGGATAAGGCGTTGGCCTCTTACGGTTATGTGGCGGAGCTTGACAGTGGACTGTTTTGTCCAAGTCTTCTGCGCTCACTTCACGGGAGATAGAACGAATAATCGTTAAAACTTCCTGAGGTGACGGGTTCGCCCGTTATAGTTGACAACTCTATTTGTTGAAATTCGCCAGATAAGAAAACGAAATATATTATATTTATATGTTTATTCTTCGGAAAACATACAGAGCTTCATTAATTATGGCAAGTTACACTAGCCAAACAAATTTAGTTTTTTTTGTAATAGTTTATCTTTGAGCCCGAATGCGTTTCTTTGTGTACTAATACTGAAATTAGTCCAAGCGAACGAGATAGAGCAATACGTTAGAGCGGAATATGAAACGAACAATCGTCAATAAAAACTACCTTTCTAACTTATAGTCATCCGAATAAATTTGAACAGATGCTTTATCTTTAGTTGGTTGTTTTAATGCGAAAAAGTGACAACCATTCATTTCACATTTCACCCTAGCATATCGGTGTGTCTCGTTCACACGAACTAATTTCCGATTTTAGTTCACGAAGAAACGTAATCGAGACCTTTATGTTTTAATCTTAGATTGCTGAACGCGGAAATGTTATTGAAAATGCAAGTTTAGCTCTTGTTTCATAGTTATTGAAGCTTTTCGTAATTGTCCTTAAAAGCCTATGCATGTATTTAACCCTGTAGTTCGTCCTCGGAGGAAGGTCACTGATGGCGCAATTGCTTGTATTCTGTTGCTGTTGATTTCCTGATAAGCGTCCAGCAATAATCCGCTAACATTGAGAGCCGGTCCACACGATGCGGTGCGGCGCCGAACCGCAAAGATGTCGCCGTATGGGCGTGCACACATACATCTTGCGGTGTCAACTACAACGGGCGAGCCCGTCACCACAGGACGTTTTAACGATTAGTCGTTCTATCGCCCTGCAGTGAACGTAGAGACTTGGGACAGTACATTCTACGTCCAGCTACGTCACAACCCGTGAGAGTCCAACGCCTTACCGCGAGTAAGCCAGGAGTAAACCCGGCGGGCTCGAGATACTCGCGCCCTCACTTCCAATTGTAACCAGATTTCTCCGGTCTCTCGATTGGTTCCGAGTTCGAGGTCGCTTGCGCGGTCCTCTCCCTTATGAAGCGGTGAAACGGAGTGCACCGAATCTTCGCGGACCAAGGCGTCCTTTGCCCGCCTCTTACCCGGGATCGGATGGCCAATGGTCAATTCCAGAGCAGTCGCCATAAGGTACGCAACCACCCCCGCTCTATAGGAAACAATACAGTTCCCAGACTCCCCCGACTGTTAGTCGGAGAGCACAATCGATTGGCTTGCGCCGCACGGAGTGCAGACCGTCCAGGGGCGCCAGAGGTTTGATTCCCAGGGGAGACTGGTTGACCCAGTGTCCTACCCAGGATTCGCACCCCATGCGAGGAGGCCGTCGGATGGGTGTTGACCCGTGAGTGTGACCGACCCTGGACACATGGGTCATCGTGGCCAACTCATCATGGGCCCGTTAACCCCCACACACACATACAGTGCACAGTCCGCAACGTTACAGAGACGCCACAGTGGGCGAATAGTGTTGTAGGTAACTGTACGTAGAACTAGTAAAATGAAGTAGCCAATGCCAATATCTCCTTCCTTGGTACTCATTTTAAACACATCGATTAAAAATCAACAAAAATACGTGAAAACAAATGAAACAGCCAAACATGTACCCTCCTTCGACTGCACTTAACAAGTGAGCGGTGCCGCCCTGGCGCATATTAGGGCCGGGTCACACGATGCGGAGCGGCTACGGCGCGGCCCCTGAGCGGTGCCGCTGCGGCGTCCTACATACAAATATCCATGATATGTCACACGGTGCGTTCCGGCGCCGCACCGCACGCAAACAGGTAATATTTTTTTTATGCTAAGCATGTCCTGTTTCAACACCTTGGCTTGACTCCCGACGAGGGGACTCCTCGACGCTCAACAGCATAGACACGACATTTTGTATACTCATTCAGTTATGATAGCCTGTTCTAGGTTTAAGCAACACAAGACTGCGGCACCCAGGGTTGGCTTCCAACGAGAGAACTCCACAACGGTCAACAGCAAGCACACAACATTTTGTATACGCATTCAATTATGGTGTCCTTTCTAAGTATCTCTATGACATGGCTACTACACTTATAAACAATTTTGTGGTCGGTAATTTTTTGTAAAAATTTTGTCTATTCTCTCTACAAGAAGTATATGTACTACATATATATATATATATATATATATATATATATATATATATATATATATATATATATATATATATATATATATATATATATATATATATATATATATATATATATATATATATATATATATATATATATATATATATATATATATATATATATATATATATATATATATATTTATATATATATATATATATATATTGTAACGAAGCGCTCTTATCCCGATTGATCCAGGATCGCGTCGTTCTGGCATTAATAAAACGGTTTCCCGTTTCGAAACACATTTTCTCCTAATGTAAACAACACGTAAACAAAAGTGACGTTTGACAGGCATAAAGAAGAGAAGATCAGTACCATCGACAATAGACTCTCCGTAGTACATTGGAATTGACGTCGGCCGTCAAATAATTCTTTGTTTCCAAAAATAAATAATAATTTAATATTACAGATTAACTGAGGTCGTTTCGTAATAAAATAATTTATTAAAGTAATGACTTTCATTATGGTCGACGCAGCCGACGGCATCTCCTGCGCACGCGCATCCGTAACGTCGGTCTTTGCCAGTAGTATAAATAATACCGTAAACATTTACAGTTTTTATTAAAAATATATAATCAACGGTAAATAAAAAAAAGTAATTAAATCTAGGTGCATAGTCCCTGGAAAAATACTTGGATTTATAAGTCCACAGGGGAATTAAAATACGACAATAAAATACGACGCCGGATAGGTTTTCAAAATTTGGCGGGGAAATAAGCCGGATTTGAGAGGAAATCGTTCGCTATCTACCCAGTGTTGAAAAATTGTTAATTCAAAAATCTACAGCCGTCTCGGGCACTAGAGATCCCGGAAAGGAGTCCCGTGTAATATTTAAGTGGGATTACGCATATTATTCCGGTGAGTTCTTGCTTGTGTTTTTGGTGCCGATCGGTGAATCCGTGTGGTGGGATAGCGGATGACTAGATTATCGGAACGGCAGGAGATTCGCCGAGGGGCGGGTCGTCCCAGTCCCGGCTTCCTGTTCCTATTCCCGCGGAAATCTGGTTGACTTTAATCCTGTGTTCTCCCACAGGGATCTCGGTTATAATTTTGAATTCGCCGCGGCCGACTTCCATCGCCGAGCCGTCGTGCCATCGTGTTGCCAGCAACTGCCCCGACAATCTCCTCTTCGCCGGCTTTCCATAGCCGAAATCATCGGGAGGGGAGCGATATCGGGACGCGCCTGAACCTAAGGAAGGCCCTTCTTCTTCTTCTTCGTCGTCGCCGAAATCGCCGACTGCTCCCGTCATCGGACGAGCGCGACCTACCCACATCAGCGATACCGACGAATATCCCGAAGACCGCGGATTCCTGGAGCGGAAACCTCGGGGGAATTGTCACTGGAGGACCTCGTCCTTAACCGTTCCCGTTTAAAATCGCTTACCGCCCTCCTTTACTGTAAACTTGCTAGCCGACCCTGGATAGGTCTCATGCTACTCACTTCATTTTAATATATTATATAATTCTCCAATTGCTAATTATAAATTTTATCTTATTCTTTTTTCTATCTATCATGTCATCATCTCCGTCACCGGTTCTACTGTTAATCTTTTTTACAATGTAACTATTTCGAAATTCTAGGAAATAAATTATACGTTACTACTTTACCGAGAGTTTTTCTAGCTATGGGAAAACTATATACGTTACATTTTGGCGCCCAACATTTACTATATATAGCAAATTTACACTATATCTAAAAATTTTAATAAAAAAAAATAAAAAAAAATATATTTTTTTTTAAAAATATCTTCATAAAACTAGCTTTTCTATGATTCTGCAAATAAATAAATATAAGCGGTAAGCGGTAGTAAACAACCAAATTCTTTTTCAGCCTTGCAGCCTCAACTTTGGTGAGTCGTTTGTTGTTTTTGATAGTTTAGTCGTTCCGTGTCGCGATTCGATTGACTCGTATTGACATTGAAATCACATGCAAGAAATCACCATGCCTTTAAAATATAAGCTGCTTCGTAAGACGGAATTAGATTTTGAAATATCAATAAGAGGTGGAACTCCCAGGGAAAATGTAGAAAGTAACAGATCGTTGATGCGTGATCTGTTAGAAATCAATCCCGATACTTCTTATCCATATAAGCCAGAAAATGAAAAGGATATTTTAAACTCAATATTGAGGATTAAAGCTGATATAAAAGCCATTAAAACAAATATTGAACCAGTAAATCCTGCCATTTTCAATGAAAATTTCAATTCGATAAATCGTAGGTTTGAAATAACGACGGATATGCCTGTCTATTTAGCGGAATTTTGGGATTCTATAAAGGAGCTGTGGGAATCTTTTAATCAAATGAAAACGCAAACTCCACAACATTCAACAAGCGACGTAACAAAAAGCTCAGAAAGCTCCGTCTCAAATAGCGTTATTAACAGCGATAGCAATATAGCGGTTGCTTTACAAAATATCTCGTCAAATAACCAAACCGATACGACAGATTTGACATCTAGTAAATTAAATAATAATACAATAGTCAAAAATAGTCATCCGGGTACATTAGAAAGTACTCTCGATATTCATAATGGTCGTCCGGTAGACATATCGAAGCTGCGGTTATCCTACGATGGGAAGAGCTGCGTTTTCGAATTTTTGGAAAGAGTCGAGGAGCTTGCTGCCAGCCGTAGCATATCGGAGAGCGCACTTCTTAGAGGACTTCCAGAGTTACTCAGCGGTAACGCGCTGCAATTCTATCGCCAGACTAAAGGGTCCGTTCATTCCTGGTACGAGTTTCGACAGATCCTGAAAGACAAATATCAGCCTGAGGATTATCAGTTTAGGTTATCTAAGGAAATTTATGTTAGAACTCAAGGGAAACAAGAGACAGTATCCGATTATTTTGCAACAATGGATACCTTATTCGGTAGGTTGGCGAGGCCAATGTCTGAGGGACAAAAATTAGACATACTTTTGAGGAACGTCCGTCCCGTTTATTCGAACCAGCTAGGTCTATTAGAACCGGATTCTGTACATAAGTTGCAGACATTTTGTGAGCGCCTGGAAAGAAATCATTCTCGATCCAAATTCTTTTCGGAAACTCCGGCGGATTTCTTATCAACCTCACCACGGCCAGTTGTCAGTGTGGATCGTCCGAATGTTTCCGTTGGTAAGGAAATACCTGGAAACAATAAAATAAGTCAGCAACATTCCCGCATTTTTGCAGTTCGTACATTTGGTCAAAGACGACCTTGTCTGAGGTGCGATACGACAGATCATCCAGGTTTCCGTTGTCCTCGCAGTAAAGAAATCCTGTGTTTTCGGTGCAAAGCACCCGGGCAGAAAATGCCGACTTGCACCAACTGTAAGGCTAAAGGAGACACTAAGGGAATTGCAGATCAAAAATACATGTCAAAAAACGAGGAATAGGCGCTACGAAGGAGAATAATCTAAAACCATGGAAAGGAAAGGTGAGAGATGGCCAGTATAGGATAGGTCACGCGGCAGCAGATGTAACGCGTACAGTAACAATAGTGCCATCTACTGAGGCCTGCCAGTCCCCATTACAGGTTAATAGCTTTTATAGTCCGGCGAGTAGCGCCAATAATTTACTTTATTTAGAAATACAGTTTGGATGTCATAAACTTCTAGGTTTATTGGATTCGGGGTCTTCCCTTAATATAATCGGATCTAATGCCCATATAGAAATAATAAAACAAGGATTTTTAATAGAAAAATGTTCACCTTTTGCGGTAACGTCTGCAAACGGTATAAAATCGTTTTGCACGGGTGCAATGTTATTGCCAATAACTATAAAAGGTACAACCAAATCATGCAAATTTTATATAATTCCAGCAATAGAGATTCCACTCATTTTAGGGATACAGATATGGAAAAGCTTCGGTTTAGTACCAAACGACATTGAATTTTTGAAATCTCCGGTCGCATCGGACATTAATACTTGTCGCCTGTCGGAACCGATAATAACGGAATACGAGAATTTGACCATGGACCAGCAATTGTTAGCCGATAATATAATTCGGCAATACAAGGAAATCTCTACTGAAAAAATGGGGTTAGGTAGAACGACATTACTCGAGCACGTGATTGATACGGGCGATGCTCAGCCAATTAAGCAGCGTTCTTACAGATTACCACCGTCCAAATTAGAGGCACTGAATGTCGAAGTTGATAGAATGCTAAGTTTGGACGTCATTGAACCAGCAATAAGTCCGTGGAATAATCCGGTTTTAATGGTTCCAAAAAAAGACGGTACCTTTAGATTTTGTTTGGACTCAAGGAAATTGAACGGAGTAACCAAAAAATACGCGTATGGATTGCCTTTTATATCTGATATACTAGACAATTTGGGAAACTCCCATTATTTGTCGTCGATCGACTTGAGTTCAGCGTTCTGGCAAGTTCCGATTTCCAAAGACTCCAGACCGAAAACCGCATTTGCAGTCCCATACAGGAATAGCTACCAATTTAAGGTGACAGCCTTCGGTGTGTCCAATGGCTGCGGAATATTACAGAGCTTGATGGATTCTTTGATAGGACCAGCGTTTCAAAAAAAGGTATTTGTATACTTGGATGATATAATAGTGACAGGTTCGACGTTCGAAGAACACGCATCGCTTTTAACGCAGGTGTTAGATCAGTTGAGGGCAGCCAATCTTTCGATAAGTTTTGGGAAATCAAAATTCTTTAGGTCCGAACTAAAATATTTAGGACATGTGGTTGACCGTTTCGGGCTGAGGGTGGATCCAGCGAAGGTATCGGCAATTACATCATTCCCGCAACCTAAGTCCAAAAAGGAAGTTCGAAGGTTCCTGGGAATGGCCTCGTGGTACCGTCGGTTCATAGAAGGATTTGCAACTAAGGCCGCCCCTTTAAACAAATTAACGTCGACAAAAGCGGGGTCTCCGAAATTCGCTTGGAGCCAGGAGGCGGAGGACGCATTTAATAGCTTAAAAGCAGCGATATCCTCGGCACCCGTCTTGTCGTGTCCCAATTACGAATTACCCTTTCGAGTATATACGGACGCATCCGCATACGGAACAGGAGGTGTATTAACACAGGGTGAAGGAGAAGATGAAAAACCAGTAGCGTTTACTAGTCGAACATTAACGGCAGCCGAGAGAAATTTCTCGGCTACGGAACGCGAAAGTCTCGCCGTTTTACATGCAGTAGAGCACTGGCGTTGCTATTTAGATACAGGAAAGGAGTTTGAAGTTCACACTGATCATGCGGCACTCCGGTGGTTCCTGACACTGGAATCGCCCTCAGGTCGGCTGGCGAGATGGGGTATACGCATGGCTCCTTATAACTTGCGGATAATCCACCGAAAGGGCAGTGAGCAGATTGTGCCAGACGCGTTGTCGCGAGCTCCTCTTGTATCGGCAGTGTCGATATCTGAAACCAAGGACAACTGGTATAAACAACAATTTAACGGTGTCCTTAACAATCCACAAGCATTTAATAACCTGTCGATAGTAAATGGCAAATTATATCGATTTAGTAGGGCAGATGGAGAAATTGATCCCGAATTTCAATGGAAGGAGGTCGTAATGCAAGAGGATCAAGAGAGACTAATGAAAAAATATCACGACCAGCCTACGGCAGGTCACTTGGGTATCTATAAAACCTACCACAGGCTTAGGCAACACTACTACTGGCCGGCTCTGTACCAGTCGGTGGTAAAATATATTGCCGAGTGCGACACGTGTATGTCGACAAAACACGGCACCGGACCACCCATAGGCCAAATGAATACACCTAAAAAGTGCAGCCGCCCCTTTGAATACATCGCTTGGGACGTCCACGGACCTCTCCCTATGACTAAAAACAGGCACCGGTACATACTGTTGGTGACTTGTTGCTTTAGTAAATATAGTATAATAATACCTCTGAAGGAAGCTTCGGCGGCCTGCATGATACCACAAATAAAAGATAGGGTATTCCTAATCCACGGCATACCCAGGGTTATACTGTCCGATAATGGTAAACCCTTCGTATCCAAAGAAATGAAGAAGTTCCTAAATGAATACAATATTCCATGTATCTTCACAACGCCATATTATACGCCTCAAGTAAATACGGTCGAACGGTATAACCGAACACTGAATACAATGCTATCGGCCTACGTGGAAAAAAACCACAAGTCATGGGATGCACACTTACCGGAATATCAATATGCGATAAATTCAGCGAGGTCGGAATCCAGCGGGTTCAGCCCAAACTTTCTCGTGTACGGCCGTGAATTAGTGTCATCTGGCGAAATTTATACATCAATGACGGCAGCCGAAACTCAGGATGTTCTTTTATCACCGGATCTAGATGACAGGATGAATCGAGTAGGGCATCTGGAAAAAATATTCAAGGTGGTGAATAATAATTTACAAAGACAACACGATAAAAATAAGCGGTTGTACGACAAAGGACGTCATAATACCAACATAGAAGTGGGTGAAGTGATTTGGAAGAAAACCAGATTTTTGTCTGACAAGGGAAAAGGGTTCTCGGCGAAACTGGCCCCAAATTATGAACGGTTTCGTATTGCAGAAAAATTATCTGATACCGTATTTAAGCTAGAGTCGATGAATGGAGAATTATTGCCCGGAACGTATCACTGCAAAGATTTTAAAATCCAAGCAAAGGCTCCTTATAATCCGAAGGATACGAAAAGGATCGCCGAGAGAGAATAGATTCATATTATCAAATTGGTCACAGAACACTTGTTCGCATCAAAATAATTGGCGATAGATTAGGCCGTATGGAGTAAAATCACGTTCGTTTTTACTCAATTAGGTCCTTTAAATTAAATACAAACCTTGATCACATACTTTAAGTATTAGCAAATATTGAGGGTTAGTAAATACAATTATAATAATAATAATAATAAAATAGTAAAAACACAAGATAAATACCTGCGAGATGCGGATGCTCCCGTCAGCAGTGCAGTGTGCGAGCCAAGTAGTTAAAAGTACAGCGAGAACTCAGTTCAGTGATTAAGCTTCTGAAATGTAAAGGCAAGTGTGAAATTGCTGGAGTGATTCTGTATAATCGTATAGAAAACCCAGAATCGTGACAGGACTGGTGCGGCGGTTAGCCGTTCTCAGAAGGAAGCATGGGAATGGATGTAAGAGAAGCACGAAAGAGAAGAGTGAATGATTTATTTCTGGTAATGTAGCACTGCGGACAGGGGGAATGGACAGGGCTGTGAGAGGCGGGGGGATATCACTGTCAGAAGGAGAGGGTCCCGTATTCTTATACCCAAATACTCTTCGACCCAGATGGGCGAAGGCCGGCTCGTCTTTCATGTCCATAAGTTCCCTAACATTGTATGTCCGTAAATAAATTACGTGCGTAGAGCGCAACAGAGCTTGTACTAAGAAAGAGTTCCGTTGAAACTAACGCGAGAACAAGTTAAAATACATTTTTTTTAAAAATAAAAACATGGCAAAGTAAGGTTATGTCGGTCACAACATAGTGTACGGTTGGTGTACGGTTAAGTGAGTGAATACTTACAAAAAAATTTCGCACGATCCCGTAAATTTTTTCGGCGAGAAGGAGGGGCTGTAACGAAGCGCTCTTATCCCGATTGATCCAGGATCGCGTCGTTCTGGCATTAATAAAACGGTTTCCCGTTTCGAAACACATTTTCTCCTAATGTAAACAACACGTAAACAAAAGTGACGTTTGACAGGCATAAAGAAGAGAAGATCAGTACCATCGACAATAGACTCTCCGTAGTACATTGGAATTGACGTCGGCCGTCAAATAATTCTTTGTTTCCAAAAATAAATAATAATTTAATATTACAGATTAACTGAGGTCGTTTCGTAATAAAATAATTTATTAAAGTAATGACTTTCATTATGGTCGACGCAGCCGACGGCATCTCCTGCGCACGCGCATCCGTAACGTCGGTCTTTGCCAGTAGTATAAATAATACCGTAAACATTTACAGTTTTTATTAAAAATATATAATCAACGGTAAATAAAAAAAAGTAATTAAATCTAGGTGCATAGTCCCTGGAAAAATACTTGGATTTATAAGTCCACAGGGGAATTAAAATACGACAATAAAATACGACGCCGGATAGGTTTTCAAAATTTGGCGGGGAAATAAGCCGGATTTGAGAGGAAATCGTTCGCTATCTACCCAGTGTTGAAAAATTGTTAATTCAAAAATCTACAGCCGTCTCGGGCACTAGAGATCCCGGAAAGGAGTCCCGTGTAATATTTAAGTGGGATTACGCATATTATTCCGGTGAGTTCTTGCTTGTGTTTTTGGTGCCGATCGGTGAATCCGTGTGGTGGGATAGCGGATGACTAGATTATCGGAACGGCAGGAGATTCGCCGAGGGGCGGGTCGTCCCAGTCCCGGCTTCCTGTTCCTATTCCCGCGGAAATCTGGTTGACTTTAATCCTGTGTTCTCCCACAGGGATCTCGGTTATAATTTTGAATTCGCCGCGGCCGACTTCCATCGCCGAGCCGTCGTGCCATCGTGTTGCCAGCAACTGCCCCGACAATCTCCTCTTCGCCGGCTTTCCATAGCCGAAATCATCGGGAGGGGAGCGATATCGGGACGCGCCTGAACCTAAGGAAGGCCCTTCTTCTTCTTCTTCGTCGTCGCCGAAATCGCCGACTGCTCCCGTCATCGGACGAGCGCGACCTACCCACATCAGCGATACCGACGAATATCCCGAAGACCGCGGATTCCTGGAGCGGAAACCTCGGGGGAATTGTCACTGGAGGACCTCGTCCTTAACCGTTCCCGTTTAAAATCGCTTACCGCCCTCCTTTACTGTAAACTTGCTAGCCGACCCTGGATAGGTCTCATGCTACTCACTTCATTTTAATATATTATATAATTCTCCAATTGCTAATTATAAATTTTATCTTATTCTTTTTTCTATCTATCATGTCATCATCTCCGTCACCGGTTCTACTGTTAATCTTTTTTACAATGTAACTATTTCGAAATTCTAGGAAATAAATTATACGTTACTACTTTACCGAGAGTTTTTCTAGCTATGGGAAAACTATATACGTTACAATATATATATATATATATATATATATATATATATATATATATATATATATATATATATATATATATATATATATATATATATATATATATATATATATATATATATATATATATATATATATATATATATATATATATATATATATATATATGGGCCCAACTTAAACCTACTCCTCTTTCCGCAAGTGAGAGGCATTCATCATTCTCGTTAACACCTAAAGCATTCCCGAATCCGATCAAGGGAATCCTTCGTCACGATGTAAGTGGCTTTTATAATGGGCCCAACTTAAACCTACTCCTCTTTCCGCAAGTGAGAGGCATTCATCATTCTCGTTAACACCTAAAGCATTCCCGAATCCGATCAAGGGAATCCTTCGTCACGATGTAAGTGGCTTTTATAATTATTTACTTTATAATCATCTTATTGATCAATTCTAAAAAGAATATATACACAAAACTACAAATATTTCAAAATATTGAATTTTTACATATTTTATGTTTCGTTCATTGTAAATAATCCATTTAGGTTAAAGGTAATCTTTCCAACTAATAGGAAAGAGCTGACTGCTTCCTTTCATTGATATGAGGGCATGTCACGCTTTTAGTTTTAAGTTTTCAGATGAATATTGATCGCAGCTTCTTTATATCGCACCTTTAGAAAATAAAAAAACGAAATTCGAAATTTTAAATTCTTCCATCTGTCAAGTAGCTCGTCTTGTCTTGTTATTTCCCTTGAAATAATAGGAAATTGAGTGAGTTTACGTATAAAGAAGGATTGTAGCTTAATTTTTGAGATAATTGGATGAAGGGTGAGCGTTACTAGTTGTAAAATGGGCCCAACTTAAACCTACTCCTCTTTCCGCAAGTGAGAGGCATTCATCATTCTCGTTAACACCTAAAGCATTCCCGAATCCGATCAAGGGAATCCTTCGTCACGATGTAAGTGGCTTTTATAATTATTTACTTTATAATCATCTTATTGATCAATTCTAAAAAGAATATATACACAAAACTACAAATATTTCAAAATATTGAATTTTTACATATTTTATGTTTCGTTCATTGTAAATAATCCATTTAGGTTAAAGGTAATCTTTCCAACTAATAGGAAAGAGCTGACTGCTTCCTTTCATTGATATGAGGGCATGTCACGCTTTTAGTTTTAAGTTTTCAGATGAATATTGATCGCAGCTTCTTTATATCGCACCTTTAGAAAATAAAAAAACGAAATTCGAAATTTTAAATTCTTCCATCTGTCAAGTAGCTCGTCTTGTCTTGTTATTTCCCTTGAAATAATAGGAAATTGAGTGAGTTTACGTATAAAGAAGGATTGTAGCTTAATTTTTGAGATAATTGGATGAAGGGTGAGCGTTACTAGTTGTAAAATGGGCCCAACTTAAACCTACTCCTCTTTCCGCAAGTGAGAGGCATTCATCATTCTCGTTAACACCTAAAGCATTCCCGAATCCGATCAAGGGAATCCTTCGTCACGATGTAAGTGGCTTTTATAATTATTTACTTTATAATCATCTTATTGATCAATTCTAAAAAGAATATATACACAAAACTACAAATATTTCAAAATATTGAATTTTTACATATTTTATGTTTCGTTCATTGTAAATAATCCATTTAGGTTAAAGGTAATCTTTCCAACTAATAGGAAAGAGCTGACTGCTTCCTTTCATTGATATGAGGGCATGTCACGCTTTTAGTTTTAAGTTTTCAGATGAATATTGATCGCAGCTTCTTTATATCGCACCTTTAGAAAATAAAAAAACGAAATTCGAAATTTTAAATTCTTCCATCTGTCAAGTAGCTCGTCTTGTCTTGTTATTTCCCTTGAAATAATAGGAAATTGAGTGAGTTTACGTATAAAGAAGGATTGTAGCTTAATTTTTGAGATAATTGGATGAAGGGTGAGCGTTACTAGTTGTAAAATGGGCCCAACTTAAACCTACTCCTCTTTCCGCAAGTGAGAGGCATTCATCATTCTCGTTAACACCTAAAGCATTCCCGAATCCGATCAAGGGAATCCTTCGTCACGATGTAAGTGGCTTTTATAATTATTTACTTTATAATCATCTTATTGATCAATTCTAAAAAGAATATATACACAAAACTACAAATATTTCAAAATATTGAATTTTTACATATTTTATGTTTCGTTCATTGTAAATAATCCATTTAGGTTAAAGGTAATCTTTCCAACTAATAGGAAAGAGCTGACTGCTTCCTTTCATTGATATGAGGGCATGTCACGCTTTTAGTTTTAAGTTTTCAGATGAATATTGATCGCAGCTTCTTTATATCGCACCTTTAGAAAATAAAAAAACGAAATTCGAAATTTTAAATTCTTCCATCTGTCAAGTAGCTCGTCTTGTCTTGTTATTTCCCTTGAAATAATAGGAAATTGAGTGAGTTTACGTATAAAGAAGGATTGTAGCTTAATTTTTGAGATAATTGGATGAAGGGTGAGCGTTACTAGTTGTAAAATGGGCCCAACTTAAACCTACTCCTCTTTCCGCAAGTGAGAGGCATTCATCATTCTCGTTAACACCTAAAGCATTCCCGAATCCGATCAAGGGAATCCTTCGTCACGATGTAAGTGGCTTTTATAATTATTTACTTTATAATCATCTTATTGATCAATTCTAAAAAGAATATATACACAAAACTACAAATATTTCAAAATATTGAATTTTTACATATTTTATGTTTCGTTCATTGTAAATAATCCATTTAGGTTAAAGGTAATCTTTCCAACTAATAGGAAAGAGCTGACTGCTTCCTTTCATTGATATGAGGGCATGTCACGCTTTTAGTTTTAAGTTTTCAGATGAATATTGATCGCAGCTTCTTTATATCGCACCTTTAGAAAATAAAAAAACGAAATTCGAAATTTTAAATTCTTCCATCTGTCAAGTAGCTCGTCTTGTCTTGTTATTTCCCTTGAAATAATAGGAAATTGAGTGAGTTTACGTATAAAGAAGGATTGTAGCTTAATTTTTGAGATAATTGGATGAAGGGTGAGCGTTACTAGTTGTAAAATGGGCCCAACTTAAACCTACTCCTCTTTCCGCAAGTGAGAGGCATTCATCATTCTCGTTAACACCTAAAGCATTCCCGAATCCGATCAAGGGAATCCTTCGTCACGATGTAAGTGGCTTTTATAATTATTTACTTTATAATCATCTTATTGATCAATTCTAAAAAGAATATATATATATATATATATATATATATATATATATATATATATATATATATATATATATATATATATATATTTATATATATTGCAACGAAACCGCTCTATTATTGATGTTTATTTATGCGAGTTTATACTATGTTGATATTGTTATTATTAATTAAGCAAAAACAGCGTTTTGGTGGCCAATAAGAGATGTCTACCTATTATTGAGGGATAATGTAGCTACGAGGAGCATAGGGCGCCAGGCCACCAGGCGCTGGGCGGTTCGCTGGTTGTGCAAGCAGATCCTGTACCGGAAACAGGCTTCTGCGCGGCGAATTTTACGGGAGTACAGGGTAATCGCTTGAGAGGCTGGCTGCTCATTCAAGTAAGTTTATCGGAGACGGGTCGTGGGAAAAACTCTCAGAGCGCGCGAATCTGCGCGCTATTTAAAAGTGCGATGTCCTGCGTGAAGTGAGAGTCGCCTTGATGAGGCGTCCGGTATATGGAGAGGGAAGAGTTTAAAATCTGGTGAAATTCTGCGTTCCAAATGTCGAGATGCAACTATATTTTTTCTACTTTATTTCTGGCTCGTAAACTGTCTCTGCGCTCGGCTGGCGGCGACAAAACAGAAATCGGCGGGGCCGTGATCAGCGCCCTCTCGACGGGCGAACCGACTACTACGGGGTACTATGATTCACTCCGCGGCCGACAGATGGCGCTTTGCGGGAGGCGACGTCTGCCCAGAAGAATGACTAATCGTGTTATAAAAAATAAAATGTGGAATTATACGGAATGGGAATATACCTCAAAGGAAATTAGGAAAATCAAATAAAATCTGGGATATTAAATAAATGAGAAAATTGATAATTATAATTGAAAATGGACGAGGAGGATGCCACAGATGGGAACGGCAAATTATAATTGACAGACTAATTGAGGAAGGAAGATAGAATATATTTAGGTAAGGTAACTAGAGGGAGTAGGTATATGACGGAAGAGGATAATTAAATATATATTTCTCCTTTTATTTTGTGTAGTTTCTTTTTACCCCTTTTCCCTTCAAAAAAATAAACGAAATTATACTCAATGTTGAAGTGGTTTAAAATATGCGCTTTATTTCTTTACGACATATGGAAGGTAAATCAAAGAAAAAGTATTGAAGACGAATATTCTTAATTATATTTTCCAGTCTTATCTTATCAAAGAGAAACGTAAATCGAGCCTAATAAGATATTTAGAATAATATTCAAAGTTGTATTTTACGGTTTTATTCTACAACAGAGGAGAACGTAAGTCAACATAAAGAAAATATTTAAAATGGTATTTAAAATTATATTTCGCAGTTTATTTCACGAAGAAGACATGTAAATCAAATATGGAAATGTTAAAAACAATGTTTAAAAGAATTCATATTTTACAGTTTCCTTTATGGAGGAGGAGAACGTAAATTGAGATAAAACAAAAAAAGGAATGTTTGAAAACAATATTTAAAAAATTATATTTTATAGTCTCCTTTATGGAAGAGGAGAACGTGAATCAAGATAATAAAAAAATGTTTAAGACGATATTTACAAGAATTATATTTTACAGTTTCCCTTATGGGAGAGGATAACGTAAATCGAGATAATAAAAATGTTTAAAACAATATTTACAAGAATTATATTTTACAGTTTCCCTTATGGGAGAGGATAACGTAAATCGAGATAAAACCAATGTTTAAAAAATAATATTTAAAATTATATTTTTGGTTTCCTTTTATGGAAGAGGAAATGTAGATCAATGTATAAATGTTTAAAAACAATATTTAAAATTATATTTTACAATTTCTTTTTATGGGGGAGGAAATGTAAATCAAAAATAACAAAAAATATTTAAGAACGATGTTTAAAAATTATATTTTTACAATTTTATTTTACGACCTTTCACCCCTGCGGGTTATGACCGTTATTCCTAATCTCGCTCTTTATGGCGAAGGCTAGTATTAATTTTCGTTTTTTAGAAATTAGGATTGCTTAACACTAGTATCGCACCGTACCTACTGCACCAACCTTACCGGAACACGTGAGAATTTTATAAGTTTTATTTGGGTATGATATAAAGAATTTTTAGGGGTACCTATTTCAGCGTATTAGAAGTCACACCATTGTAATAAATAAGGTACTTATTAATAAAAAATTTTATATGCGAGGTAGTCACGTTCCTCCGAAAGAACCCTAGCCAAACTCCGTCTACCTTATGTCCGGTTTGTATAGCCGGTTTTATATATGTAATTTAATTATTTCTTACATAGAGAAATGGGGAAATTGAAAGAACCAAGAACAGAAAATATGCAATAAAAACGTGTGAGCCCCAACCGGGTTGTGTCGCGCTACCTCTCTTGAATAATGAAGAAGAATATATTGGCTATTTTTCTATATAATTAAATATTTATATGGCCCTACGGCCTGCCAAATTACAAAACGAATACCCCAGTATTCCGATCTAAATAACGAGATCTAATTATATAAAGACAATGAACATGATATATGCTATGAAAATAATTTCCAAAAAAATAAAGAGAGAATTTAATCCTAAAATTTAATCAAAGAAAGGAGAAGAATTAACATAAAAAAAGAAAAGACAAAAAAACCAGTCCCCGAACCGAACGGTGCGTTTTCTGTAATGACGGAAAAACACCTTATAGTTTCTGGAGACATGAGCTAAGTATCCTCTATATATAATTAAATTCCTACCTTGGAAATCTGAGCACTGAATTTAACACATTAAAATTCTTTTTAAAATCCGTACAAACTAGAGTGATTCGAAGTAGGGTTTTCTTCTATCTGAGCGGCGGCCCGAGGCGAGCCCGCCTCGGACCGCTCACAACCCAAAAGTAATGACCGGCGAGTATATTTCTTTGGACGGCTCGCGATTATCGGATACGATTTCTACCTACCTAATGGCCTTCTAGAATATTCCAAAATGAATTAGTGCGTAGAGCGCGTCTGAATTTATTTATAGAGAGCGTTTGGCACTCATTGTTTGACTTTAATTATTTTAGCTTTTATTTATTTATGTTTACTATTATTTATTACTTATGAGAGGAAAGGACACATCGTAGATGGTTGCAACACAGGGTGTTGCAATATATATATATATATATATATATATATATATATATATATATATATATATATATATATATATATATATATATATATATATATATATATATATATATATATATATATATATATATATATATATATATATATTTCATAAGTTTTGTAAAGAAATCCGTTTATAGGATGATGTTTCCATTTAAAATAAAATTAGTAAAAGCTACTTAAAAAGCAGCGAAGGAAATCCCAGCTTGGATCGGGAAATGCTAATATTTGAATGAGATATACTTACGGATGTGCACGACTTTCGACGGTGCAATGTAAGTTTAAAGGTCCTTTTGCAGTCGACTAACGATCACTATTCATCCATATATCTCAAAAATCAAGCTAATCCTTTTGCAACACAAAATGCCTCCAATTGAGACGAATTAAAGCTGCTTTTTAAGTAGCTTTTACTAATTTTATTTTATATATATATATATATATATATATATATATATATATATATATATATATATATATATATATATATATATATATATATATATATATATATATATATATATATATATATATATATATATATAATATATATATATATATATATATATATATATATATATATATATATATATATATATATATATATATATATATATATATATATATATATATATATATATATATATATATATATATATATATATATATATATATATATATATATATATATATATATATATATATATATATATATATATATATATATATATATATATATATATATATATATATATATATATATATATATATATATATATATATATATATATATATATATATATATATATATATATATATCCATATACTATCGTCCAACGCCTTCTTTCTAATCGCTTCCAATTATCTGCCTCTCTCAGCGACCTTCGAAGCATAAACTCAATATTTAATTTGAATTTGTAATTTTTCATTTAAATATGCTAATATTTTATAAAAATATACTTATCGCAGGAACCAATTATCAAACGAATGTTTTTACTTTCCTGGCAAGGAAGGTATTGTAGACGCACATCTGTGTGTCTGTCTGTCTGTGTCAGTCTCGGGAGCTAATGGGCCCTGTTGGAGTTGGCCACGAAGACCCATTTGTTTAGGGTCGGTCACACTCACGGGTCAACACACCCATCCGGCGGCCTCCACAAATGAAGTGCGACCCCGGGTAGGATTCTGGCCTGCGGGATAGTTTCCCCAGGAGTCAATCTTCTGGCGCTCCTGGGCGGTCTGCGCAACGTGCGGCGTCAGCCAATCGACTGTGCATTCTGATTAAGAGACGGGTAGTCTGGCTTGGGTTAAAAGGTTTGGCGAGCGAAAGGATGACGGAGGTTGTCTGCTTGGGGAAAGTCTTGGGCTGACGCAACTGATTTTTTTTCTATGTATTATATACTACATTATTGTATACGCTGTATATTTTTCGAAATAATTAAATAAATATATACATTGGTCTTAGCCAAACATTCGATTGGCGACGGTACGTTAAGAAGAAAATAAATAATATTATGAAAGACGAGAATACTCTGGTGTTTGCGACGATGTATTATTCAGTTTCACAGCATTGTTCTCTACAATAGAGCGATCAGTGTCCAAACATCACGTACATGGATAACGTCCGGCTATTACCCGCTAGACTGGACTTGAAAAACTATCCTACGTGCCGGAAACAGCAATCCTGAAGAAAAGAGATATTGCAGGAAACAAACGGGTGACTTAAACATGCGAAATGGCTCGGAGCCAGGGATATATCGATTATGGAACGCGTTTGGTTATTGTGAGTTTGTTGGAGCGCCATTCGGTCTTATAATTGCACCTGCCCTACTACATATAGTAGTCAAGGGGGGAGCCTGGTTTAAACAGCCAAACAAAAAAACATGTTTTCATGTTTTTTTTAACTTATGGATAACTATTCATGGATATTTTACTTCTGGAATAGCTGATAGTCTAAGATTGCTGTAAGTACAGAAAACTTACTACTTTTCTTTAAAGAAAACTTTATACGCATTTTTCTCGAAACCATATTGTTTAGATTTGCACCGATGAAAAAAAACTACTCAACAAATCGTTTTGTCCCAAAAAAAAAAAGATTTTTTTAAAATTCTGTTCCATATGAACAAATCAGAAAAAATGTTTATTTATATTTTTTTTACTAGTTAAACACAAAATTTTGGGGCGAAAATCGATTTATTTTTTTTAATTCTTGAAAAATTATACAAATGAAAATTTATAGTTAATTTTTTTGGTTCATCTACAAAATACATATGTAAAAAAATATATCTTATGCTCAATAATAGTTTTTTAATATTACTAAAAATAGTTTTATCTTTCAAATGCTTAACAAACTGTTATTAAAGATTTTTGACCAGATTTCAACTTTAGGTTAAAGAAAATAAATCATGAAAACATGTTTTTTGGCCTTCTAAACCAGGATCCCCCTTTAAACACTTGATAAATGTATACTACTACTGGCCACCCGCCACTCCAGGGAGTTAAAACGATGTCAGATCATCTTTCTACCATAGAGTGAACGCAGAGACTAAGGGACAACCAAGACCACCGTCTAACAACGCCTACTTGCCCGTGAGAATTCAACGCCTTACTGCAAGGCAAAGGTAAATGAACTCATCAACTGTATCTGTCGACTGCAACGGGCGAACCCGTCACCTCAGGAAATTTTAACGAAATTTGATTGTTCTGTCTCCCGTAGGTGAGCGCAGAAGACTTAGCTCCGCCACATGCCCATGAAAAGCCAACGCCTTACCGTGAGATAGCCAGTAATGTTACCTGGCGGGCCGACACTCGCGCCCTTGCTTCCAATTGTGACCAGATTTCTTCGGTCTCTCGATTGGTTCCGAGTTCGAGGTCGCTTGCGCGGTCCTTTCCCTTACGAAGCGGTGAAACGGTGTACACCGAATCTATCGCGGACCAAGGCGTCCTTTGCCCGACTCTGAACCGGGATCGGATGGCCAATGGTCATTTCAAGAGCAGTCGCCGTAAGGTAGACAACCACCCCCGCTCTATAGGAAACAATACAGTTCCCAGACTCCCCCGACTGTTAGTCGGAGAGCACAATCGATTGGCTTGCGCCGCTCGGTGCGCAGACCGTCCAGGAGCGCCAGAGGTTTGATTCCCAGGGGAGACTGGTTGACCCAGTGTCCTACCCAGGTTCGCACCCCATGCGTGGAGGCCATCGGATGGGTGTTGACCCGTGAGTGTGACCGACCCTGAACACATGGGTCATCGTGGCCACCTCATCATGGGCCCGTTAGCTCTATAGGAGACAGTTCTGTTTCCAGACTTCCCCAACTGTTAGTCAGAAGGCACAATCGATTGGCTGACGCTGCACGGTGGGCAAACCGCCCAGGATCGCCATTAGATTGACTTCTGGGGGAAACTGGTCTCAACGCCAGAGTCCTACCCGGGCTCGCAATACATGAATGGAGGCCGCCGGATGGGTATTGATCCATGAGTGTGACCGACCCTGAACAAATGGGTCGTTCATGGCCAACTCCAACAGCGCCCATTGGCTCCCAAATTAACCCAGCAGACCGACCTCACGTCGGCAATACCAGATTTGGCTGGATTTCTCTTTCCTGCCGTCTAGTCGCTTGTGGCGCTCTTTGGCAGTCAATATCATGCGGAACATGGGGTTACCAACACATCCTTTCAAGAGTGTCACATCATGTCAACATCCACCCTCTCTGCTTAGGAAACGTATAAGATCGTTTCCAGATCCAGTTATTCGCAAGAGTGCAGTCGATTGGCTGACGCCGATCGATACGCAAACCGCCCAGCGGCACCCGAAGGCCATTAACCAGAGAAAAAGTCTCTTTTACACTTTCGACCTTCTTCGACGAGTCTACTGAATAGGAATTGAGCCGACTAGAGATAACAAACAGGACTTTTAAATGGCCTAATTGCACAGAAACCGTTAGCTGTTGGAGTAGTATAATAATTCGGGGTTCGGTCTATGTCGTCACACGTAGGACAGATCAAAACGTCAATCGATTTAACTTATAATAATTCATGGCGTGATAGCGGTTCTTTTTATTTCCGCCAAATTATATAATTTATATTTAAATTTATTTATTTATTTATTTATTTATTTTAAGTAATTCAAGAATAATTTAAAACAATTTTATCTTAGGAACTATGCATTAAATATTTTAAACATTGAATAAATAGCAGAAAATGAATATGTACATAGCAAAGTCCAGTGACAACGCCACCTAACTAGGCCGGGACCTGTTCTAAGGTGAACGTTTAATTTTGTGCGTGCTTGTTCATAATTGTGATTATTACAAAAACAAAATATTTTTGTAACAAAAAAAAAAAAAAAAAAAATTGTCGTAATAAAATAATTATTTGATCACAAAAGAATAAACATGCAACAACTACCTTAAAAACTAATAAATACTTAAAATTAGGAGTAGAAAATAAACATGTAACTAAGATTAAGAATATATATACACATATATACATACATACATACACATACAGATATATTTAAAAATAATAATATTAAATACAATAATAAAAAGTAATTTTGATATGATATAAAATATAGTATAACATAAAATTCTAAATATTAATGTGTTCGAATTAATATATTAATATATAATGCCCAATATTTTTGTGATTTTTTGTCGTCCCTCTTTTATAAGCCATTTTGTAAGTAGCCTTTAAAAGTGGGTCTTATTTTGCGTCGATTTTATATCACCAGGAAGAGCATTGAAAAACCTTGGGGCTATGAATGTATAGGAGCGCTGACCAAAAGCAGTATTCCTTCTGGGTACTATTATATTGCGGTCTTTGGAATACCTCGTTCTTATGGTACTTTGAGAAAAAATATTTATTTGGTCAAACTTAGTATAGGAGAGTGTGGCTTTTAAATATAGTTGCTTGGTATCCAACACATTATACTCCTTGAAAAGATCTTCCGAAGGATATCGATATGGCTTTCGCATGAGAATCTTTAAAATCGACTTTTGTGCAATATCTAAGGGGTAAAGAATGGTCTTAGAACAACACAACAAATAATAGAAAGAAACAAGTAAATATATTAAAATGAATAAAAAACACTACTGACGTTACAGAAAGTGAACTATTGTATTTATTAGAAGTTATGGTGGAATAAAGAAACGGAAAACATACATAGATAAATACTGGACACATAACACTCCGTTTTTGGGCAGTCGTGAAAAAGGGGAGAAAATAACTTTATTGGAGATAATTCAATCATCTATACAACTTTCTCACTTGTGGTAACTGTACGGTAGACTGGAATATGGTCTACGCTTTATTAAACATTTTCATAAGGTAATCTCGTACTTTTTTCTCTGCGAGACAAATCGCCTCTTTCGCCTGCCAGGCCCTGTCGATTACCCTTACTCCTCGCTATACATCAGCGCGGCTGGGGTATTTCTCAAGCGCAGTCTGGCGGAACATCGTACCGACACCGCCTGCGGACGGGCGCTTGGACTGCGACTTTTCCCCTCCGCGTCACGCGCCATCGGCTCCGCGATAACGACCCATATATTCCTTACACTTAATCTCACCTTGAATTATATAGGGCTTACTGTTTCTTTCTAGGATATCTACAATACGTATTACCCACGCTAGAGCTGCCGCACTTGGAAAGTTTTATAAATGATCGAATCGTCTACATTACTATATCGCAAAGCTTCATATAATTTCTAGTTTAAGAGAAAATAAGGACTATCGCGGTTGTTTGACATTATAAATAGAACAAAAACAAATTTCCCGCATGGACATTGTAGCAGATCACAGCTGTTTCTGCGATGTTGCAACCCGGCGTTTTTCAACCCGATATTTTGACGATGTTACATCCGCCATTGTCTACAGTGCTGTCAATCGCCATCCGTTGGTCTGTGGGAGCTAATGGGCCCTTGTTGAGTTGGCCACGAAGACCCATTTGTTCGGGATCGGTCACACTTACGGGTTAACACCCATCCGGCGGCCTCCACACATGTAGTGCGAACCGGGGTAGGTCCTTAGGGATAGTTTCCCCCAGGGAAAACTGGCCCGTAGGCCAGAGTTCTACCTTGGCTCGCACTTTTGCGTGGAGGCCGCCGGATGGGTGTTGACCGTCCCACAAGGGCCTTAGTGGCCTCTTTAGCTTAAAGACCTTTAGTATAAATTGCAGATAAATATCAGTGGCATCTGCATGTCGTCTGTGCAGATGGGTTGCCAAAACGTACTATGTCTTTAAGCAATCTAATAACATATGCCTCATGATCAAAAATTATCCGGAATTTGTCATTTAAATGAACCGCGCTTGAAATGTTGTCAAAATTATATTTTTTCTATGTTGGTATTTCTGACAATTATTGACGTCACTCTTGAGCACAATCTGTCAGATAGTTTATGCGTAACACCTTTGTAAACAAGTCACTGTTTGGTGTATTCTGCGAATTTCGCTCTATCGAATTTAGTTGAGCGTAAAGTCTGCCTGAAATTTTGTGTTTCTAACTAAATATTCTGAGCGAAAGCATTGAAAATGTTAAGGGTAGCCAGCCTACGAGATTCGGCAATTTCGAAAACGCAAGCATACAAGTGGCACAAACAGTTTAAAGCGGTTTATACTGTGGTTGATCAGGCATCTCTCTGACTACGAAAACATTGAAAAAGTTAAGGAAATTGTTGTCAAAGATCGCCGTGTGAGCATCATGGAAATAAAGGCTGATCTTGGTGTCTCGTTCGGAATCGTGCAAAGTGTTATTCACGATGTTTTGGACATGAGACGTGTTGAAGTGCGGCTCATGCCGGGATTGCTGTATTTTTTGTAGAAACAGCATCGCTTTGATAACGCTGAAGAGATGCTTTATTTGGGCTAAAATGTTATCGGAGGCATATTTATCGATAACGATACATGGGCCTATGAATATGACATCGAAACGAACTAACAGTTATCGAAATGACGCTTCCCATACGAGCCGAAACCCAAAAAACCGCGACCAAGTCGATCCATAATCGAGGTTTTGTTGACGGTTTTCTTTGATTGCCGAATTCGTACTGGCGCACCAAATAGTATATAAGGAGTATTAATGTGAGCGTACTGAAGCATTTGAAGGTGAATGTTTATAGAAATGGTTATCGAATCATGACAGACTAACCATACATCAAATGTTAGAAATATAGTTTAATAAAACTTAGGTGCACAAATTATTTGACTTTGTTGTTATATATTATTTTGACAATGAATTGTACTTTTTTTGACTAGATATTTTCATATTAAATCCTTTATTACTTAACATATATTAAATATTAATGATTATTTCTTTTTTTTCTCACATATAATTTTACTTATATTATTTAATCGAATTTAATATTATTGCCGATTATATAATGG
Organism: Micropterix aruncella; assembly: GCA_944548615.1. Classification (NCBI taxonomy): domain Eukaryota; kingdom Metazoa; phylum Arthropoda; class Insecta; order Lepidoptera; family Micropterigidae; genus Micropterix; species Micropterix aruncella. The sequence goes on from OX155978.1 coordinate 2,197,970, forward strand.
AATTGCATTTTATTTATTATATTATCTTTTATTTTTTTATTATTATTATTTTTTTTTTTTACTTCTTTTTTTTTTGTTTGAAGACCAAATTTTAGGGCAATTTAGTGTTATTAGCTTTTTACTAAAACTTGTACATCTGTAAGCAATCAAGCAATCAAGCAAACTTGATTGTAATATTAGAGTCCTGTCCAACCTAGAACGGGCTAGTCCCAGTTGGGTGACAGAATCAAATAAGCAAAAGGTTAAGGTTTTGCCATTCGGTTCCTGTTATTTTTGTAAGCAAATCAATGTTTTATAGTAATTAATTCTTAAATAAATAAATTAAATAAATAATGTTGTTTTTGGTCAAATATGATGAGACAAGATGAGATGTGTGAGCCGGTACATTGTCGTGGTGAAGAAACCACAAGTTGTATCGCCACAACACCGGCCTTTTGCCACAAGCTCCATATTCACCTGACATATCCTCGTGTGACTTCTTGCTGCTCCCACGACTCAAGTTACCACATCGCGAAAAGCGTTTTGAGACGATTGATGCGATAAAGGAGCATTCGCAGAAGGAGATGTAGGCGATTCCAAAATCGGCATATGAAAATTATTTTAAAGATTGGAAGAAGCACTGGGATATTTAAGCGCTCAAATTTAGGAATAATTCAGACCCGGCGACCAACGAGACAAGTTGGAGAAAATAGCTTAATAATACCCAGAAGGAAAACATCATTTGGTCAATGACATTACTCTTTCATTGCGCCGAGATTTTACAATCTGATCAATATGGAAATAAAAATGAATTTGACATTTAGGGAATTCAAAAATAAATTAAAGAAATGGTTATCGAATCATGACAGACTAACCATACATCAAATGTTAGAAATAATAGTATAATAAAACTTAGGTGCACAAATTATTAACATATTTTTAAACTTATATGTTAACTATTTTTTAACATTGAACTAACTACCAAAAAATATTTGACTTTGACAATGAATTATACTTTTAGACTAGGTATTTTTATATTAAATCTTGTATTACTTAAAACATAATATTAAATATTAATGACTGTTTCTTTCTTTTCTCACATATACCTTTATTTATATTATTTAATCGAATTTTATATTATATTTATTGCCGATTTAATAATGGAATTGCATTTTATTTATTCTATATTTTTAATATTTTTTTATTATTATTATTTTTTATTTTATTCTGAAGACCACATTTTAGGGCAATTTAGTGTCATTAGCTTTTTACTAAAACTCGTACATTTGTAGGCAACCAAGCAATCAAGCAAACTTGATTGTAATATTGGAGTCCTGTCCTCCCTAGAACGGGCTAGTCCCAGTTGGGTGACAGAAACAAATAAACAAAAGGTTAAGGTTTTGCCATTCGGTTCCTGTTATTTTTGTAAGCTAATCAATGTTTTATAGTAATTAATTCTTAAATAAAGAAATAAATAAAATTTGTATTGCCTGCGATGGAGATTACTTTGAAGGGAATAAAATAAATATCGATGAATAACTAAACCGTTTTCGTTATACTGACAAATTTCGGGTACTTTTTGACCATAAGGGATAATCGATGGTATTAGATATTGAAATATGACGGTATGTTGTCACATAAGACAGTAAGACTGACCACCACTGTAACACGTGAAAAAAAAAATTACGTCTAAGATAAATCAACTGCATTCATTAAAATTCTTGCCGCGAAAAAAAACAGGTAGAAGACCAACATATTCCCATACAGAGTTGTACCGTGCCAAACAATTCGCCTAGTTCGTTAATCCGCCTGAAAAGTAGAGCCTGCCGTCCTCCCAAAAAGTTTGATCTGATACTTTAACGTAGCCGGCGAAACTCCACGGATAGAAGGAAAAACGCCTCAAACGGTTTGGAAAAAATCCGCAACATCGTCTAGGGTTACTCACGAGCACAAAACTTTGGCGGATCAAAGCATGTTATTCTTACCAAGTGGAATTAGACGATGATTTTTGATGAATTAGAGGTGGCTAAATTATTGGAGTTTACAGCCCCACGGCACGACAATTTGATGGGTAATAAAATCTAGCGGTAACAAATAGCATTATGTTTTCATAAATGAATTAATGTTGGCGCTATCTAAGCAGAATATTTTATCTTTCCGTAACATAGCAATAATACGTTCAATCAATCAATCCATCAATCGATCAATTGATCAATTAATCAATCGACTAATCGATCAATCGACCAATCGATCAATCGACCAATCGATCAATAGACCAAACGACCAATCGATCAATCGATCAATCGATCAAACGATCCAACGATCAATCCATCAATCAATCAATCAATTAAGCAAGCAAGCAATTTTATATGAACAAAAGTATATATGTACATTTATTTAATTATTTATTTATTTAAGAATTAATTACTATGAAACATTGATTAGCTTATAAAAATAACAGGAACCGAATGGCGAAACCTTAACCTTTTGCTTATTTGTTTCTGTCACCCAACTGGGACTAGCCCGTTCTAGGGTGGACAGGACTCCAATATTACAATCGTGCTTTCAGTATTTTAAGAGATGCGTTTATTTATTACCCCCTTTGCCAATTGTATATATTCAATGACAATCGTACTTAAAGAGTAAACTCCAGTCGCGCGTCGTAGCTGACACGCATATTTTTTTTAGTGCAAGGGCAAAAATTAGATTGTTATCAGTTTCAATCTGTTTATCATTATAAAATGGTAGGAACTTATATTTGTTTTAATTTCCTAGCCCACCAACAAACAAGGGGGGAAAGTATGGTGAATGCGCTAGATTTTTTTTTAAGGTGGAGACGGAAATATCCATTTTGAGCCCCCTTATTCGTTTTTATTTTGAAAACAAACTTGTCAGTCGTCAGAATATAATAATGACTTATCTTGCGATGGAGTTGAGTCGTAAATATTATAAATATATATATCACAAGAAGCAGTGGACCGCGAATCGATCCCTGAAGTACTCCAAAATGACTAGAAATCCTTCTGCTTGACTTGATCCCTTTAATTTCTACACTGCACCCAGCGACTATGTACCATGTTTACTAGTGTAAAACCACCATAATATGCCAATATCAAATAAATGATTAGCGCAGTAATAGAACCAGCTACTCCCTAGACACTTCAAATTTACCATAGCGACAATTTGCCTATAATGAAGTTATATGTAAGGCGCCGGCAAATAACTTGTTAAAATAGCCGGCTAAATGTCCCGGCTCCTCCGCCCCCTAGTGCGTTCTTCCCCCACCCTATAATTTCACCGTAATTTGAGTAGCTCGTTACACCAAATTGCCCGTTTCGCTGATAGCTACTTCATTCGTCGCTTATATATGAGTGTGTTAGGCGCTGTGATTGGCTGACAGTGATTGTTGGGGGGCCAAAATTGGATTGTATACTTATAGATAGACATAAATCTTAGAGTGTCTTTTTTTTTCGTGAATTTTATCTCAGGTTTTGAGTTATAGTCGATATTCAGAGTTAGTTTAATAAAAAGTTTATAGTAAAAACACATTTTTAAAAACACGCTTTTCTTAAAATGCTCTGTCCCGAGCCAACCTTGGATGAAGCAACTATGTCATAGTGGTACTTAGAGAGAACTATAATAATTGAATGCTATACAGAATTTCTTGTTTGTGCTGCTGACCGTTGAGGAGTCCCTCGTTGGAAGCCAATCCTGGGTGCAGCAGCCTTGTCGCGGTGAAACTTATCTATCATAATTGAATGCGTAAACAAAATTTCGTTTCTGTTAACCATTGAGGAGTCCCCTCGTCGTCAGCCAATCCTGGGTGCAGCAGCCATGTCATGATGAAATTTAGAAAGAGCTATCATAATTGAATGCGTATACAAAATTTTGTGTCTGTGCTGCTGACCGTGGAAGAGTATCCTCGTCAGGAGTCGATCCTGGGTGTATAATCAAGTCATACTCACCATAAAAATGCATTGTCATCGGAATTGAACCAACATTTGAAATTTCAACTTCATAGGGTAAGATAAAATGGTTCTTAATTATGGTTGCAAGATTTGACCTAAACAAACATACATACATACTTTGCAAGGTATATAAAAGCTTGTCATAAAAAAACCCTTATGGGAAATTTTCAAATCATAGCAGGTAGGGTAAAATGTCGAAAGGAGTTGTGACATACCTTATGTATTTTTTATTTTACCGGCTCACCAAGCAACAAGGAGGGAAAGTATTGTGAACACGCTAAAATAATGCTTAGGAATAAAGCATTAAAGACCAGGCGATTCGGACCATTTCTAGATTGAAGCCAGTCTGTTTGCCAGGTAGTTTTGGTGCGGGAAAATCGACGATAGTTCATTTCATATTTCCTTCTAACGTATTGCTCCGTCTCGTTCGGATGAACTAAGTCTCAATTTCACTTCGCGAAGAAACGCAATCAGCCCAATATCTTGTAAAATATTGTACACTAGCTGACCCGTGCCCACTTCGTTGGGCGGTAAACAATTTTACTAGTGATGAAATTATGAGTGTGGTTCGGTTAGTACTGAGTGCTATAATTTATTTCCTTACTGCCAAAAGGAGGGTTATATTTTTACTGCGTATGCATGTATGCATTTGCATTCCAATTTGGCTATATTACCGAGTTTCAAATGAGTGAATGAAATGATTATGTTTGAATAAATTATGTTTATTTTAATTGTTCAAAACATCTCTGTATACTATATTAGATGTTATTTTTGGTACCAAAATATATTGTCTTTCAGGAGTTCCAACCCGAGATACGGTCGCGGTTCCATACCTATGTCGTATTATTTCTTTAACCATTGTTGCTGGTAAAATTAATATGGTAAAGCATATATTATGATAAAAGAATTTTCAAAATCAGTTTAGTTGATCCAGAGATTACTCACTACAACCTCACAAACTTTACCTCTTTATAATATTAGTATAGATAATGGGCTCGATTGCGTTTCTTCGTGAACTAAAATCGAAAATTAGTCCGTGTGAACGAGACAGGGTAATAATACGCTAGAGCGGAGTGTGAGATGACTGGTTGTCACTTTTTCGCATTAAAACTGCCAGCCAAGGTCAAATCTTACGCCGCACGAAATATGCTCGAATTTATTTGGACGAGTATACGTTCGACAGGTAGTATTATCGACGATCGTTCGTTTCATATTCCGCTCTAACGTATTGCTCTGTCTCGTTCGCCTGGACTAATTTTAGTTTTAGTTGAAAAAGAAACGTAATCGGGCCCAATATTTAAAAAACTACTTTTTGTGACCTAAATATAAAAGTTAGACATATGCTCTCGCTGACTTTTTTGTAGGCATTATCAGGCTCTAGAACTCAATCATATAGCTTTCATCGTTAAGGCAGCGTTCGTAAGAAACGTTTTTATTCGACATTTTTTTTCCGACTTACTTTGCAAATCCGACAACCATGAAAAAGTCTTTTCATTTTTCGGATTAATATATAGACTTTGACACTTACAAATAATGTGGCTTTCTATAGGTAAAAGAGTTTTCAAAATCGGTTCAGTAGATCCAGAGATTACTTCCCACAACCTCACAAACTTTACCTCTATATAATATTAGTATAGATCATCAACCCACCGCATGGTGTTTGATCTTAAACGGCTTTCACGTATTATTCCTCTCTAAAATAACCCAAATACGAAATCAGTTCGGCTCTGAATATCAGCTTAGCGCGTTAGAGAGTTATCGATTCCAAATTATATTGATACAGTATATATTTAGCCACAATAACGTATGCATATGCATTGAATCAATGATCTGCACAATGGCAAACACTTCAACGATGAAATTGCCGTATTATTAATAGTTCACCGGAGTTTCGCTTTGGTGTAATATTTAGTCTAATACAGTCAGATATTAAATACCAGGTATATATAAGTATATATACCAGTTATTTAATATCTGATTAATATCGGACTGATATCGGATTGTATAGATAGGTAATATCTAATAACAGGTACATTTATTTCGTAATTTATTTATTTATTCACGAATTAATTACTATAAAACATTGAGTTTGCTTACAAAAATAACAGGATCCGAATGGCAAATCGTTAGGCGCTCTCTAACAATCAAGCAGGAAATAAACCGTAACCGTATAAAAGTCGTAAACCGCAGGAAATATGCAAATAATTTTTTTTATTATTTACCAAAAATGCCTAATTTTGTAGTTTATACAAGGAAGTCACGATAATTAGAAGTAATTGATTGATGAATGACGTGACTCCCTGGTATAAAACTACAAAATTAGGCATTATTGGTAAATATTTTTATAAAATGCATATTTCCTGCGGTTTACGATCCCCTCCCAGCCCGCGACGTAATGCTTGACAAGCATGCTTGATCGTCTAGAGAGCCCCTTAACCTTTTGCTTATTTGATTCTGTCACCCAACTGGGACTAGCCCGTTCCAGGGTGGACAGGACTCTAATATTAGAATAAATTATCTAAACGTTTTAGTAAAATGCTAATAACACTAAATTGCCCTAAAATGTTGTCCTCATAAAAAAATATTAAAAGACAGTATAATAAATAAAATGCAATTCCATTATATAATCGGCAATAAATGGAATATACCTAACATTCGATTAAATAGAGAATGACAAACAGAATTGTCTTAAAATTAAAATAAATAGAAAAATAAAGTAATAAGTTATAAAAGTAAAAAAGAAGTCATTAGTATTTAATATAATATGTTAAGTAATATAAAATTTAATATAAAAAATATCTAGATGATAAAGTACAATTCATTGTCAAAACAATATATAACAACAACAATAATAACTGTTTCACAAATGCAATCATGTGCCATCAATTTTGAATGAAAAAGCAAATAATTCTTCAATTAACAATTATTTTTAATTGCCAAGAATCAAACAATTGACTTTTTTAAATATTATTAGATCAAAAAAAATAATACAACGTTTTTACTCGTATCTACATTAAACATGGATTGTATCGCTCCTAACTAGGCAGAGACTGTTCTCAGGAGAATACCAATACCAACACCAAATGTTTATAGATATAAATAACTTCCACACAAAAAAATCCGAATTAAATTATTTAACTCTTGGAGTAAATGGGTATTTTCATGGATGCATCTGTCTCTTTTGCAGGATTTTCGGCGACATCGACTTAAAGTACTATAACTAGGAAACTACTACACCAATAATAAAAAGAACAACTGCACAAAGATTGCATTGAAATTTCGAATATAGAATATTGAAATATCATTTTGTAAAACAATTAGATAATTATGAATAAATATGAGATCATCAAAGAAGTGAAAAAACCGCGCGACCAGATTTGGTCGACTCGTACTCAACGGATAATTGTTTCGCGACCAGATTTGGTTGACTCTTACTCAACGGAAAAAATCTAATTGTCAGTAGACTAAAATAATTTCACAATTAGAAATAAGTAATTATTATTAGGGAGTAGGTAATATTGAATAATAATGAGTAATAGGTAATATTAATTAATAATTAGTAAGTATGTGTAGTACACAATAAGTACTTAAATAGAATAAATATATAATTGTATAGCAAATAACAAAATATTCTAAAATTGTTACTAATGATTTTATTCTTATGTCTTTTTTCTGCCAAAAAGTTAATTAACCATAATATAAAACGATATTTTTGCGTTTTATGCTCATTCTCAATATGTATTACTCATAATAATACGGACTTAACCTTTTTGCTAAAAATTACCTCCAATAATATTAACTGTCCTGACTTACTAAATAAAATTAATCTCCGTGTTCCTTACAAACTCAATAGATTTAACCCTGCTCTTCATGTTCCTCATGATGGTACCAACTATAGGCAAAATGCATTTCTGTGGCGAACAAGTGACAATTTCAATGACATGATTAAACGCTTTGACTTTGATCTATTCTGTACGAGTGTTAACTCAGCTAGGCAGCGGCTGAACAGTGAATTTTTTAGCATTAATTGTTGAATAATTTTTGATGCATTCTTAATCGATAGCTTTAATTGAAAGATATCATATGTTTCTACAACGTTATTTAAACGTGAAAACCTTTAATTGGCTCTCTGCTATGTTACTCCGGCATTGTTAAATTATAATTAGCTGTTGGTTTTCCTGAAAATAATTAAATAAATAAATAAATAATTTACCCATTCTTAGAACAAAAAAATTGTAGTGACGTTTTCCAAATGACGTGGGAGCTAATGGGCCTCGATGCAGTTAGGCCACTAAGACTCATGCGTGTTGCTTCGGTCAACACCCATCCGGTAGCCACCACGCAGAAGTGCGGTCCAGTTTCCCATAGGAATTAACTTTCAGGCGCTCCTAGACGGTGTACGTACCTTGCGGCGTCAGCCAATCGACTGTGCATTCCGACTGATACTTGGGGGAGTCTGGAAACTTCTTGTTTGAAATAGAGCAAGGGTAGTTGTTA
>OX155978.1:2206613-2233554 GCA_944548615.1 Micropterix aruncella
GTATTACCCACGCTAGAGCTGCCGCACTTGGAAAGTTTTATAAATGATCGAATCGTCTACATTACTATATCGCAAAGCTTCATATAATTTCTAGTTTAAGAGAAAATAAGGACTATCGCGGTTGTTTGACATTATAAATAGAACAAAAACAAATTTCCCGCATGGACATTGTAGCAGATCACAGCTGTTTCTGCGATGTTGCAACCCGGCGTTTTTCAACCCGATATTTTGACGATGTTACATCCGCCATTGTCTACAGTGCTGTCAATCGCCATTGTCTACAGTGCTCCCGGGGAGGCTACTCTTCCACACACAATTTTGTATAAGCATTCAATTATGATAGCCCGTTCTAAATTTCACCATGACATGGCTGCTGCATCCAGGGAGTTAATGGGCCCTTGTTGAGTTGGCCACGAAGACCCATTTGTTCGGGATCGGTCACACTTACGGGTCAACACCCATCCGGCGGCCTCCACACATGTAGTGCGAACCGGGGTAGGACTCTGTCCTTAGGGATAGTTTCCCCCAGGGAAAACTGGCCCGTAGGCCAGAGTTCTACCTTGGCTCGCACTTTTGCGTGGAGGCCGCCGGATGGGTGTTGACCGTCCCACAAGGGCCTTAGTGGCCTCTTTAGCTTAAAGACCTTTAGTATAAATTGCAGATAAATATCAGTGGCATCTGCATGTCGTCTGTGCAGATGGGTTGCCAAAACGTACTATGTCGTTAAGCAATCTAATAACATATGCCTCATGATCAAAAATTATCCGGAATTTGTCATTTAAACGAACATCTCAAATGTTGTCAAAATTATATTTTTCTATGTTGGTATTTCTGACAATTATTGACGTCACTCTTGAGCACAATCTGTCAGATAGTTTATGCGTAACACCTTTGTAAACAAGTCACTGTTTGGTGTATTCTGCGAATTTCGCTCTATCGAATTTAGTTGAGCGTAAAGTCTGCCTGAAATTTTGTGTTTCTAACAAAATATTCTGAGCGAAAGCATTGAAAATGTTAAGGGTAGCCAGCCTACGAGATTCGGCAATTTCGAAAACGCAAGCATACAAGTGGCACAAACAGTTTAAAGCGGTTTATACTGTGGTTGATCTGGCATCTCTCTGACTACGAAAACATCGAAAAAGTTAAGGAAATTGTTGTCAAAGATCGCCGTGTGAGCATCATGGAAATAAAGGCTGATCTCTCTTGGTGTCTCGTTCGGAATCGTGCAAAGTGTTATTCACGATGTTTTGGACATGAGACGTGTTGAAGTGCGGCTCATGCCGGGATTGCTGTATTTTTTGTAGAAACAGCATCGCTTTGATAACGCTGAAGAGATGCTTTATTTGGGCTAAAATGTTATCGGAGGCATTTTTATCGATAACGATACATGGGCCTATGAATATGACATCGAAACGAACTAACAGTTATCGAAATGACGCTTCCCATACGAGCCGAAACCCAAAAAACCGCGACCAAGTCGATCCATAATCGAGGTTTTGTTGACGGTTTTCTTTGATTGCCGAATTCGTACTGGCGCACAAAATAGTATATAAGGAGTATTAATGTGAGCGTACTGAAGCATTTGAAGGTGAATGTTTGTAGAAATGGTTATCGAATCATGACAGACTAACCATACATCAAATGTTAGAAATATAGTTTAATAAAACTTAGGTGATCAAATTATTTGACTTTGTTGTTATATATTATTTTGACAATGAATTGTACTTTTTTTGACTAGATATTTTCATATTAAATCCTTTATTACTTAACATATATTAAATATTAATGACTGTTTCTTTTTTTTCTCACATATAATTTTACTTATATTATTTAATCGAATTCAATATTATTGCCGATTATATAATGGAATTGCATTTTATTTATTATATTATCTTTTAATTTTTTATTATTATTATTAATTTTTTTACTTCTTTTTTTTTTGTTTGAAGACCACATTTTAGGGCAATTTAGTGTCATTAGCTTTTTACTAAAACTTGTACATTTGTAGGCAACCAAGCAATCAAGCAAACTTGATTGTAATATTGGAGTCCTGTCCTCCCTAGAACGGGCTAGTCCCAGTTGGGTGACAGAAACAAATACCTAAGCAAAAGGTTAAGGTTTTGCCATTCGGTTCCTGTTATTTTTGTAAGCTAATCAATGTTTTATCATAATTAATTCTTAAATAAAGAAATAAATAAAATTTGTATTGCCTGCGATGGAGATTACTTTGAAGGGAATAAAATAAATATCGATGAATAACTAAATCGTTTTCGTTATACTGACAAATTTCGGGTACTTTTTGACCATAAGGGATAATCGATGGTATTAGATATTGAAATCTGACGGTATGTTGTCACATAAGACAGTAAGACTGACCACCACTGTAACACGTGAAAAAAAAAATTACGTCTAAGATAAATCAACTGCATTCATTATCATTCTTGCCGCGAAAAAAAAACAGGTAGAAGACCAACATATTCCCATACAGAGTTGTACCGTGCCAAACAATTCGCCTAGTTCGTTAATCCGCCTGAAAAGTAGAGCCTGCCGTCCTCCCAAAAAGTTTGATCTGATACTTTAACGTAGCCGGCGAAACTCCACGGATAGAAGGAAAAACGCCTCAAACGGTTTGGAAAAAATCCGCAACATCGTCTAGGGTTACTCACGAGCACAAAACTTTGGCGGATCAAAGTATGTTATTCTTACCAAGTGGAATTAGACGATGATTTTTGATGAATTAGAGGTGGCTAAATTATTGGAGTTTACTTCTTAAGAATTAATTTCATTTAAAGCCCCACGGCACGACAATTTGATGGGTAATAAAATCTAGCGGTAACAAATAGCATTATGTTTTCATAAATGAATTAATGTTGGCGCTATCTAAGCAGAATATTTTATCTTTCCGTAACATAGCAATGACACGTTCAATCAATCAATCCATCAATCGATCAATTGATCAATTAATCAATCGACTAATCGATCAATCGACCAATCGATCAATCGACCAATCGATCAATAGACCAAACGACCAATCGATCAATCGATCAATCGATAAAACGATCCAACGATCAATCCATCAATCAATCAATCAATTAAGCAAGCAAGCAATTTTATATGAACAAAAGTATATATGTACATTTATTTATTTATTTATTTATTTAAGAATTAATTACTATGAAACATTGATTAGCTTATAAAAATAACAGGAACCGAATGGCGAAACCTTAACCTTTTGCTTATTTGTTTCTGTCACCCAACTGGGACTAGCCCGTTCTAGGGTGGACAGGACTCCAATATTACAATCGTGCTTTCAGTATTTTAAGAAATGCGTTTATTTATTACCCCCTTTGCCAATTGTATATATTCAATGACAATCGTACTTAAAGAGTAAACTCCAGTCGCGCGTCGTAGCTGACACGCATATTTTTTTTAGTGCAAGGGCAAAAATTAGATTGTTATCAGTTTTAATCTGTTTATCATTATAACGGAAATATCCATTTTGAGCCCCCTTATTCGTTTTTATTTTGAAAACAAACTTGTCAGTCGTCAGAATATAATACTGACCTATCTTGCGATGGAGTTGAGTCGTAAATATTATAAATATATATATCACAAGAAGCAGTGGACCGCGAATCGATCCCTGAAGTACTCCAAAATGACTAGAAATCCTTCTGCTTGACTTGATCCCTTTAATTTCTACACTGCACCCAGCGACTATGTACCATGTTTACTAGTGTAAAACCACCATAATATGCCAATATCAAATAAATGATTAGCGCAGTAATAGAACCAGCTACTCCCTAGACACTTCAAATTTACCATAGCGACAATTTGCCTATAATGAAGTTATATGTAAGGCGCCGGCAAATAACTTGTTAAAATAGCCGGCTAAATGTCCCGGCTCCTCCGCCCCCTAGTGCGTTCTTCCCCCACCCTATAATTTCACCGTAATTTGAGTAGCTCGTTACACCAAATTGCCCGTTTCGCTGATAGCTACTTCATTCGTCGCTTATATATGAGTGTGTTAGGCGCTGTGATTGGCTGACAGTGATTGTTGGGGGGCCAAAATTGGATTGTATACTTATAGATAGACATAAATCTTAGAGTGTCTTTTTTTTTCGTGAATTTTATCTCAGGTTTTGAGTTATAGTCGATATTCAGAGTTAGTTTAATAAAAAGTTTATAGTAAAAACACATTTTTAAAAACACGCTTTTCTTAAAATGCTCTGTCCCGAGCCAACCTTGGATGAAGCAACTATGTCATAGTGGTACTTAGAGAGAACTATAATAATTGAATGCTATACAGAATTTCTTGTTTGTGCTGCTGACCGTTGAGGAGTCCCTCGTTGGAAGCCAATCCTGGGTGCAGCAGCCTTGTCGCGGTGAAACTTATCTATCATAATTGAATGCGTAAACAAAATTTCGTTTCTGTTAACCATTGAGGAGTCCCCTCGTCGTCAGCCAATCCTGGGTGCAGCAGCCATGTCATGATGAAATTTAGAAAGAGCTATCATAATTGAATGCGTATACAAAATTTTGTGTCTGTGCTGCTGACCGTGGAAGAGTATCCTCGTCAGGAGTCGATCCTGGGTGTATAATCAAGTCATACTCACCATAAAAATGCATTGTCATCGGAATTGAACCAACATTTGAAATTTCAACTTCATAGGGTAAGATAAAATGGTTCTTAATTATGGTTGCAAGATTTGACCTAAACAAACATACATACATACTTTGCAAGGTATATAAAAGCTTGTCATAAAAAAACCCTTATGGGAAATTTTCAAATCATAGCAGGTAGGGTAAAATGTCGAAAGGAGTTGTGACATACCTTATGTATTTTTTATTTTACCGGCTCACCAAGCAACAAGGAGGGAAAGTATTGTGAACACGCTAAAATAATGCTTAGGAATAAAGCATTAAAGACCAGGCGATTCGGACCATTTCTAGATTGAAGCCAGTCTGTTTGCCAGGTAGTTTTGGTGCGGGAAAATCGACGATAGTTCATTTCATATTTCCTTCTAACGTATTGCTCCGTCTCGTTCGGATGAACTAAGTCTCAATTTCACTTCGCGAAGAAACGCAATCAGCCCAATATCTTGTAAAATATTGTACACTAGCTGACCCGTGCCCACTTCGTTGGGCGGTAAACAATTTTACTAGTGATGAAATTATGAGTGTGGTTCGGTTAGTACTGAGTGCTATAATTTATTTCCTTACTGCCAAAAGGAGGGTTATATTTTTACTGCGTATGCATGTATGCATTTGCATTCCAATTTGGCTATATTACCGAGTTTCAAATGAGTGAATGAAATGATTATGTTTGAATAAATTATGTTTATTTTAATTGTTCAAAACATCTCTGTATACTATATTAGATGTTATTTTTGGTACCAAAATATATTGTCTTTCAGGAGTTCCAACCCGAGATACGGTCGCGGTTCCATACCTATGTCGTATTATTTCTTTAACCATTGTTGCTGGTAAAATTAATATGGTAAAGAATATATTATGATAAAAGAATTTTCAAAATCAGTTTAGTTGATCCAGAGATTACTCACTACAACCTCACAAACTTTACCTCTTTATAATATTAGTATAGATAATGGGCTCGATTGCGTTTCTTCGTGAACTAAAATCGAAAATTAGTCCGTGTGAACGAGACAGGGTAATAATACGCTAGAGCGGAGTGTGAGATGACTGGTTGTCACTTTTTCGCATTAAAACTGCCAGCCAAGGTCAAATCTTACGCCGCACGAAATATGCTCGAATTTATTTGGACGAGTATACGTTCGACAGGTAGTATTATCGACGATCGTTCGTTTCATATTCCGCTCTAACGTATTGCTCTGTCTCGTTCGCCTGGACTAATTTTAGTTTTAGTTGAAAAAGAAACGTAATCGGGCCCAATATTTAAAAAACTACTTTTTGTGACCTAAATATAAAAGTTAGACATATGCTCTCGCTGACTTTTTTGTAGGCATTATCAGGCTCTAGAACTCAATCATATAGCTTTCATCGTTAAGGCAGCGTTCGTAAGAAACGTTTTTATTCGACATTTTTTTTCCGACTTACTTTGCAAATCCGACAACCATGAAAAAGTCTTTTCATTTTTCGGATTAATATATAGACTTTGACACTTACAAATAATGTGGCTTTCTATAGGTAAAAGAGTTTTCAAAATCGGTTCAGTAGATCCAGAGATTACTTCCCACAACCTCACAAACTTTACCTCTATATAATATTAGTATAGATCATCAACCCACCGCATGGTGTTTGATCTTAAACGGCTTTCACGTATTATTCCTCTCTAAAATAACCCAAATACGAAATCAGTTCGGCTCTGAATATCAGCTTAGCGCGTTAGAGAGTTATCGATTCCAAATTATATTGATACAGTATATATTTAGCCACAATAACGTATGCATATGCATTGAATCAATGATCTGCACAATGGCAAACACTTCAACGATGAAATTGCCGTATTATTAATAGTTCACCGGAGTTTCGCTTTGGTGTAATATTTAGTCTAATACAGTCAGATATTAAATACCAGGTATATATAAGTATATATACCAGTTATTTAATATCTGATTAATATCGGACTGATATCGGATTGTATAGATAGGTAATATCTAATAACAGGTACATTTATTTCGTAATTTATTTATTTATTCACGAATTAATTACTATAAAACATTGAGTTTGCTTACAAAAATAACAGGATCCGAATGGCAAATCGTTAGGCGCTCTCTAACAATCAAGCAGGAAATAAACCGTAACCGTATAAAAGTCGTAAACCGCAGGAAATATGCAAATAATTTTTTTTATTATTTACCAAAAATGCCTAATTTTGTAGTTTATACAAGGAAGTCACGATAATTAGAAGTAATTGATTGATGAATGACGTGACTCCCTGGTATAAAACTACAAAATTAGGCATTATTGGTAAATATTTTTATAAAATGCATATTTCCTGCGGTTTACGATCCCCTCCCAGCCCGCGACGTAATGCTTGACAAGCATGCTTGATCGTCTAGAGAGCCCCTTAACCTTTTGCTTATTTGATTCTGTCACCCAACTGGGACTAGCCCGTTCCAGGGTGGACAGGACTCTAATATTAGAATAAATTATCTAAACGTTTTAGTAAAATGCTAATAACACTAAATTGCCCTAAAATGTTGTCCTCATAAAAAAATATTAAAAGACAGTATAATAAATAAAATGCAATTCCATTATATAATCGGCAATAAATGGAATATACCTAACATTCGATTAAATAGAGAATGACAAACAGAATTGTCTTAAAATTAAAATAAATAGAAAAATAAAGTAATAAGTTATAAAAGTAAAAAAGAAGTCATTAGTATTTAATATAATATGTTAAGTAATATAAAATTTAATATAAAAAATATCAAGATGATAAAGTACAATTCATTGTCAAAACAATATATAACAACAACAATAATAACTGTTTCACAAATGCAATCATGTGCCATCAATTTTGAATGAAAAAGCAAATAATTCTTCAATTAACAATTATTTTTAATTGCCAAGAATCAAACAATTGACTTTTTTAAATATTATTAGATCAAAAAAAATAATACAACGTTTTTACTCGTATCTACATTAAACATGGATTGTATCGCTCCTAACTAGGCAGAGACTGTTCTCAGGAGAATACCAATACCAACACCAAATGTTTATAGATATAAATAACTTCCACACAAAAAAATCCGAATTAAATTATTTAACTCTTGGAGTAAATGGGTATTTTCATGGATGCATCTGTCTCTTTTGCAGGATTTTCGGCGACATCGACTTAAAGTACTATAACTAGGAAACTACTACACCAATAATAAAAAGAACAACTGCACAAAGATTGCATTGAAATTTCGAATATAGAATATTGAAATATCATTTTGTAAAACAATTAGATAATTATGAATAAATATGAGATCATCAAAGAAGTGAAAAAACCGCGCGACCAGATTTGGTCGACTCGTACTCAACGGATAATTGTTTCGCGACCAGATTTGGTTGACTCTTACTCAACGGAAAAAATCTAATTGTCAGTAGACTAAAATAATTTCACAATTAGAAATAAGTAATTATTATTAGGGAGTAGGTAATATTGAATAATAATGAGTAATAGGTAATATTAATTAATAATTAGTAAGTATGTGTAGTACACAATAAGTACTTAAATAGAATAAATATATAATTGTATAGCAAATAACAAAATATTCTAAAATTGTTACTAATGATTTTATTCTTATGTCTTTTTTCTGCCAAAAAGTTAATTAACCATAATATAAAACGATATTTTTGCGTTTTATGCTCATTCTCAATATGTATTACTCATAATAATACGGACTTAACCTTTTTGCTAAAAATTACCTCCAATAATATTAACTGTCCTGACTTACTAAATAAAATTAATCTCCGTGTTCCTTACAAACTCAATAGATTTAACCCTGCTCTTCATGTTCCTCATGATGGTACCAACTATAGGCAAAATGCATTTCTGTGGCGAACAAGTGACAATTTCAATGACATGATTAAACGCTTTGACTTTGATCTATTCTGTACGAGTGTTAACTCAGCTAGGCAGCGGCTGAACAGTGAATTTTTTAGCATTAATTGTTGAATAATTTTTGATGCATTCTTAATCGATAGCTTTAATTGAAAGATATCATATGTTTCTACAACGTTATTTAAACGTGAAAACCTTTAATTGGCTCTCTGCTATGTTACTCCGGCATTGTTAAATTATAATTAGCTGTTGGTTTTCCTGAAAATAATTAAATAAATAAATAAATAATTTACCCATTCTTAGAACAAAAAAATTGTAGTGACGTTTTCCAAATGACGTGGGAGCTAATGGGCCTCGATGCAGTTAGGCCACTAAGACTCATGCGTGTTGCTTCGGTCAACACCCATCCGGTAGCCACCACGCAGAAGTGCGGTCCAGTTTCCCATAGGAATTAACTTTCAGGCGCTCCTAGACGGTGTACGTACCTTGCGGCGTCAGCCAATCGACTGTGCATTCCGACTGATACTTGGGGGAGTCTGGAAACTTCTTGTTTGAAATAGAGCAAGGGTAGTTGTTAACCTTACGGCAACTGCTCTTGAAACCAATTCGCTACCCAATACCGGGTAAAAAGCCGGGCAAAGGATACTGCGGTCCGTCATGGATTCGGTAGACACCTAATCACCGCTACTTAAGGGAGAGGACCGCGCAAGCGACCTCAGACCCGTAACCAGTCGGGAGGCCGGAAAAATCTGGCCGGAAGTAGTAGCCAGGGGGCGAGGTGGCCCCACTGGTTTACCTTCCTAGTACCTCGCCGTAAAGCGTTGGACTCTGGCGGGTTCGTGGTCTTTGCTGGACGTTAGATTTGTATCGTCCACAAAGTCTTCTACGTTCACCTCACGGGAGATAGAACGATCAATATCGGTAAAACATTCTAGGGTGACGGGTTCGCCCGTTGTAGTCGACAAACCACTAATTTCCAAGTGACGTGAGACGTTTTGCATTGGGATTGTAAGTTAGATAACGGTCGAGGATCAGCCCCTGGTACTTGGGCACTTGACAGTAATGTAGGTTTTCTCCTTTCTATCTGACCGTAAGTTTCCTATCCGCTTGTTGGTTTTTCGGGTGGAAGTTAACGAATTAAATAAATTTAACTTAACAGGGTGCTGCACGAAATTTCTCAAATTAGGGTCTAGCGTTTTAGTTATTCCGCTAAAACTACGCTAATAGAAGCAGTGACAAAAAACACTCGTTTTTATCAATAAGTCATTTATAAGGTGAGATAATAAATTTGGCAATACTTCGCGTAGTTTTTTATAAAAACACCCGAGAAAATATACAAAAATGGGCGCGGGGTTTTAGTCCTCACTGGGAAAATAATAACTAATTTGAATTACAAATTATTATAAAAGAAAGTTAAATGACATATCTTCACTATAAGCTATTTAAATTTCAATGATTGTAATAGGATTTTATACAATAAATCCCAGAAAATCAGGTATCAGATTCTCCATACATTTTTGGTATTGGATACACAGGCGCGCTATGAAATAGATTCACTTCCCTGCTGCTATTGGAAGCGAGAGCACGTCTTTTTCGGTTACTCTTATCAGCTCCCGATCACGTAATATTTTATTCTTCTACACCGCAGTACCGCGTCGTCACGCATCGTCACGAAAAAGCAAACAGCAGTAAGTATTTTATTTTTTATATCTGTTTTTTTTTTTAATGGATGTTTATGGCATCTTTGTTATAACTTATTATAATACTCTACATGTATTTTAGTTAATGGGGAAGCGCAAGAAAACATATTTCGTTTTTTGAGAAACGCCATAGATTCAGCGTGAAATTTCAGTCTAAAAACATGAGAAAGCGATGTTGTTTTCAGTCCGAGATATATGAAAATGAGATAGTTTCAAACGCAAAGATTCGATCGGCGCTCATTATATAAAAAATAGATCGACTCCAATAAGCGTAAAACAATTGAAAATATTTTCTGAAGGGACCACTATTCGAAACTTGTAATCTCGAATAGTTTAGTTAATTTGCGTGAAAAACCTGAAATTCAATAAAAAAATACTTAAAGACGCATAAAACATGTACAGGTAGAATATTGATTTTGAATATTGATTTTGAAAAGCAGTTTCGGCATGCAGATGTAACATTTTCGTAAGTTGAAAATAAGTGGTTGGCTGTAAGATATTTAGCTTACAAAGAGCATTGATAGGATATGCATTGATTTAACGTTGCGACACGTCATTTAAACCAGAAAAAGCACGGGAATTTTAAAATCAAATAGTCTTTGAAAATATTCAAAACTATAGAATACTTATAAATATATTGAAACTATAGAAAAATAAAATAATTTGAAAATCATTTTAAAATCAAATAGTCTTTGAAAATATTCAAAACTATAGAATACTTAGAAATATTTTGAAACCATAGAAGATTAAAATAATTTGAAAAACATTTTAAAATCTAATAGTTTTTGAAAATACTCAAAACTATAGAATACTTTGAAATATTTTGAAACCATAGAAAAATAAAATAATTTGAAAATCATTTTAAAATCAAATAGTCTTTGAAAATATTCAAAACTATAGAATAGGTACTTATAAATATTTTGAAACTATAGAAAAATATATTGTTTTTAAAACCAATTTTAAAATCAAATAGTCTTTGAAAATATTCAAAACTATAGAATACTTAGAAATATTTTGAAACCACAGAAAATTAAAATAATTTGAAAATCATTTTAAAATCTAATAGTTTTTGAAAATATTCAAAACTATACAATACATTGAAATATTTTGAAACCATAGAAAAATAAAATAATTTGAAAATCATTTTAAAATCAAATAGTCTTTGAAAATATTCAAAACTACAGAATACTTAGAAATATTTTTAAATCATAGAAAAATCAAATCCTTTAAAAAACATTTTAAAATCAAATAGGCTTTGAAAATGTTCAATATCATAGATATTCAATAGTATAGAGAGAGTTTAAAAAAAATTGAAACTTGAGATTTTTTATTTTTCTTTTATTTTAACTTCATCTCATACATTGTTCACCTTGATCGATCAGTAGAAAATTTACATCTCATCATTGCGTCACATCACAAAAATAACAATTTTCAATCACATTAATTTTCAATCGCTACGTTACATTATTTAAAATATTAAATTTAAAATTATCGCAGAGTTCGGAAGACCACCACGGGGCCGCGAAACCACCGCGGGGTTTCTTCCGCCCTACAACGGCATCACACGACACACAAGTCCTCGGCGGTACTACTAGAAGGCGATGGAAAGGCCTCAAGATTCTCGCAGAGGACTTCACCAAACCGGTCCTAGTTAATGTCGCCGGTTCGGTATCGCCACTCGGATTGTGGCGTGGGGGGAACGCGACGGCCGATGCCAAATGTCACCAGTCTGCGGTCCGAAGAAGAAAGGTGCTCGTGAGCTTTCCAATTGTTCATCCAACGGGCGAATCCCGGGGAGCACAGAGTGAAATCCACAAAACTCCTCTTCGAGACTGTTTAAAAGTGGCATTCATTAATTTATTTCTTTATTAATTTTAATTACATATTTGAAGTTGTTCAAAAATATATAATCACATATATAGCCGCGAAATCTATATGTACCTTCTTTCCGTCGGAAGTAGTTTAAAGGTAACTGCTTTTTGAAATAATAAAAAATTTGGTGTAGCTATTTATACCTATAATAATTACAGTTTTTTTATCCTTCTCGATATACATTTTATCCTCGTACTGATGAGAATAACAATGTTATAATTGTTTTAAGCATTATCCATTTTTATTTCTTTACTCAGAATCATAAAGTATCTGCTATCCTGATAGTGGGAGCGGTTCGTCTCTAATTTTGAAAGAATACTGTAATTTGTGATAAAAGCAAATCCTTTTGCACACGTGTGTTCATTAGACCAAAATAGTCGATTTGACCTGCCGCTGTTAAGGCCAAAAAGGCCCGAAAAGGCTCATGGGTCATTAAAATCAGCATGAGAAAAATCATTTTGGTTTATTAGCGACCATCTTGAAAAACGGCCGCTATTTTGAGTCCGCTGGGCCAAATATGTCGGAACGGCGGGTCAAATCGACTATTTTAGTCTAATAAATACGTGTGCAAAAGGATTTGCTTTTATCACAATTTGCAGTTTTTGGTATTTGCAATTTGCCATGAGCAATAAAATGATAAAATAAGGGTTACTTCGCTTTGGCGGGCGACCGTCTGTTCAGCGTTATCAATGTATGCGATTTACTCATACATACGTGCGTGGCCGCTGCCGGCAAGCGTAAATTACCTACATTTGTGTAACGGCATAGGCTAAGGACCCGCTTAATATAAGTAATTAATAATTCACAATTATCTACAATAAATACAATTAAAATATCATAGACAAAAAATCAGCAGCAAAAAAACTGATAATTTGATATGCAATAAACTGTTGCCAGTGATCCAGCTAGAGTTGTCAACTACAGCGGGCGAGCCCGTCACCTCAAGAAGTTTTAACGATTAGTCGTTCTGTCTCCCTGAAGTGAGCGAAGAAGACTTGGACAAAAACAGTCCACCGTCAAGCTCCGCCACTTGCCCGTAGGAGGCCAACGCCTTAACCGCGAGATAGCCAGGAGTGTTACCCAGCGGGCTTACACTCACGCCCTTACTTCCAATTGCGACCAGATTACTCCAGTCTCTCGATTGGTTACGAGTTCGAGGTCGCTTGCGCGGTCCTCTCCCTTACGAAGCGGTGAAACGGTGTATACGCGAATCGACACACAAACACGAAATGGCGCGACGGCAAGCGATCGGGCGACTGACCGGGCGACGAGCTGTCAAAATTAAGACCCCGCTTTAGAATGACCATAGACAAAACGAAAATTTTAAGATTTAAGACCGGTTCTTAATATTGATGAAACGGAATACCAACAAAATAATGAAGGTGCCCGCCGGCTCCGTAATGTCTCTTGCGGGACGCACGGTCGCCTACCGCAAGGTAATGTTTTATATTTCAAATTTCAATGCGGTCATTTTACAGTTATTCTTTTTATGATTCGTATAGTCGTTTATAACTTATGATTGTTTTCCTCAAGGTTTTCCTCAAGGCCATCGACTCTCCCCAATTTTACGCGCCAAACTGACAAAACAAAAGGGACAGCCGGATGTTTACTTCGCAAATTGAGGGGTTAGTTCTTATTTTAAGCCCGCGAGAAACGGAATACGGCCTTTCGCTACACTCTAGGGCCGAAAAACAGCTAGAATGCTAAATCGTTCTACCGTTCTTTCTCTAACAGGTTCTATGTTCTGGCTCTTTTAGTATAAATGCAAGAGCAAGAGCAGAATGCTTTTCCTCTAGCTCTACGTTCGTTTAGCGAAAATGTACTGAAATACGCTTTATAATCTATTATTCTATGTTTTATTTCTATGTACCCTAGCGTATGTAGTTACACAGCAAAACCGCATAAACGTGATTTTCGATTAAATTGAAAGCCCTAATAATTCACGCGATGCTTTTCGACGAAAATAGAATTAGCAACGTCCCGCCGGTTAGTGTTTGGTCAATTTTGCGGCGGAGGATTGATTACGACCAACGTTTGATACATTTTAATATGGGAATTAAATCGTATGCATTGCGCAATCAAAACCGGTATCCGTGCTGCCGAGTAAAACCAATATGGCATGTTATACCGGGTATTTGTGGCTAGATGCATTCAATTTAACCCGTCTGCAAATAGAAGCGATGTTAACATTTATTAGAAACATGTACATTTTATATGAGAATCGAATACCGTAACGCAGGATAAAATATTGTGACTGCAAAAGATAAAGTAATAGTATTATATTAGTATTTAATTATTATTTTTATAAAAAAAAAATGAATAAAATAAAGAAAGTAACCCTCTGCCGTTTTACATTAATAAATATCAAAACTAATTTTGATAGAGATAAATAATAAATATTTACCACCACTTATATTATATTTTACGGCTTCACTGTTTACCTTCACGCGGTGGAACTTAGCGCTTGTGGCCTGCCAGCTAAATCCTGTTTCACCTCTTTAAAAATCTTGGTCTTCCAGAAAAGTAATCAACTCTTTCTTAGAAAATTTATCTAAAATCGCGATTTGCACATCTCAAATTCTATGGCTTCGAAGAGGGAGTAAATGCGTGGTAAGGTGAACGCTCACATGTGGCAAGACAGCTGTTCTAAACCCACCACAGCCAGTCGTTAGTCCGTAATCCACTGCTCACCCCCCAGAAGTGTAAAAATAGTATTATGATGGGCCCGACTCGGGTTGGTGAATTCCATGTCAGGTCCGTTTGTATTTTATTTTATTTTTTTATTTATTATGAATCACTAAGTTTTGTTCAGTGGTGATACTTTTCTGAAATTTGTAGCCTGTTTTGTTAAATATTCCTTCACTCTTTCTAAAAGATTGTCTAATGTGGACATGGGCATACTAAAGTAATTTAAAAAATACGTGTGGCACTCGGAGACTGCCGCGGTAAAGCCATTGCATAGCATTTTTAACAACTTATGCAATTATAATTATTTATTTATTTACTTTTTTCTGATATCAGATAACTGCCCTCTATCGGAAAACGTTGAAATTATTCCGAATCATTTGCGGCTGCGGAAGCAAATGATTCGGAATAATTTAAACGTCTCCCGATAGATCGCGGCGCACGAATTTTATTCGATAAAGCAAAAAAACGGATATTATTTTTTTCTTTGACTATTCGAAAAAAATCGTAGATAAAAAGATAGATAATTAAATTATCTTTAAAATGGTGCAGGTTTTATAATAATACGCCAGATAGTATTTGCGTAGTAGTCGTTTTTGTGTTCGGTTAGACCTAATTTCACAAATTAATTACACTATGTAATATAAACAAAATCTAAAATATTCAAAGCTAAGAATATTGGGAAAATGTTCTTGTTTAACATATATTTTTTTGAAATCGTAAGCAGTACTCGTTTAGACGTAATTATCAGTTTAAAATTATTAATTTTCGTTTAGAAATTTCTTCATTCGGTCGCCGCGCTGGCCTAGCTAGGCCCGCGATAAAAGCTATGCAATAGCTTAAAAAAATACGGGTGGCAATCGGGGACTGCCGCGGTAGAGCTATTGCATAGCATTTTTAACAACTTATGCTATCATAATTATTTATTTATTTTATTTATTTTATTTTTTCTGATATCAGATAACTGCGCTCTATCGGAAAACGTTAAAATTATTCCGAATCATTTGCGGCTGCGGTAGCAAATGATTCGGAATAATTTAAACGTCTTCCGATAGAGCGCCGCGCATGAAATTTTTATTCGATAAAGGAAAAAACCAGGATTATTCGGAAAATTCGTAGATAAAAAGATAGATAATTAAATTATCTTTAAAATGGTGCAGGTTTCATAATAATACGCCAGATAGTATTTGCGTAGTAGTCGTTTTTGTGTTCAGTTAGACCTAATTTCACAAATTAATTACACTATGTAATATAAACAAAATCTAAAATATTCAAAGCTAAGAATATTAGAAAAATATTCTTATTTAACATATATTTTTTTCGAATCGTAAGCAGTACTCGTTTAGACGTAATTATCAGTTTAAAATCATTAATTTTCGTTAGGAAATTTCTTCATTCGTTCGCCGCGCTGGACTAGGCCCGCGATAAAAGCTATGCAATAGCTTAAAAATAGACTCATCTTTTCTCAATTCACGCATGAGATTTCGACAGTTATCAACTTTAGATCGTAGCCAAAATCTTTATTTTTTTATCTAGAAGTGATAGTAAAAATAAATGATAATAATAATAATATTTAGCGATAATACCAAATAATATCACAAAAGTGTCCATGCCCATCCCGCTTGAATGGTTGTTATATCGTGAAAAACAAGATAGGAACTACTGAGTGTGAACACACCAGTTAGTTTAGCAGTAATCACTTAAAAGCTGTTCTGTAGAACTGGTTGGCAGTGGGAACGGGCCTTTATTATTTTTTTTGCTACTGGATTTTTGTATATGACGTTTTAAATGTACATGTCCATTTTACTGTGAATGATTGTGAATTACAAAATTAAAAGAAAATAAAAAATAATAAAAATACGTGTGGCACTCGGGGACTGCCACGGTAAAGCTATTGCATAGCATTTTTAACAACTTATGCAATTATAATTATTTATTTTTTTTATTTTTTTTATTTTTTCTGATATCAGATAACTGCGCTCTATCGGAAAACGTTGAAATCATTCCGAATCATTTGCGGCTGCGGTAGCAAATGATTCGGAATAATTTAAACGTCTTCCGATAGAGCGCCATGCACGAATTTTTTATTCGATAAAATAAAAAAAAACAGATTATTCGAAAAAAATCGTAGATAAAAAGATAGATAATTAAATTATCTTTAAAATGGTGCAGGTTTCATAATAATACGCCAGATAGTATTTGCATAGTAGTCATTTTTGTGTTCGGTTAGACCTAATTTCACAAATTAATTACACTATGTAATATAAACAAAATCTAAAATATTCATAGCTAAGAATATTAGGAAAATGTTCTTGTTTAACATATATTTTTATCGAATCGTAAGCAGTACTCGTTTAGACGTAATCAGTTTAAAATCATTAATTTTCGTTAAGAAATTTCTTCATTCGGTCGCCGCGCTGGCCTAGAGGCCCGCGATAAAAGCTATGCAATAGCTTAAAAATAAAATATCACTGTCATCTGCAATTCGACGGTGTGACAGATTTAGTATATAATGTCTTTGCCTGCAACATATGCTTTGGGTCATCTAGCCGCATTCTGATATGCCTACAATGTGTTGATCCGCTGTACAGTGTGTTCTATTTAGGTGAAATAGCTACAAGGGGTGGATATTTGTGTGTGCATTCAGCGTGGACCGCATCTGCGGCACAAATTCCATATCTCACGGGCGACCAAACCGCAGGTTAATGCCTGGCCTTAATAATTTCCATATAAACTCGAACACTCGGCGGAGGAGTAACGGAGGTGGTAACATGTTGTAGGTGCAATTTTATTTCAGTACGATGATATGACAAAATGATCGCCCTGGCCGTGTATAAAATTAAATGGACATACCCAGAATACTAGCGCATGCGCAGAGAAAAGACATGCAACATTACAAAAAATCGTTTTCAACATATTTCACTGTCTGCAATAATGTATTATTCAAACATTTCTCTTTGTCTATTTATGTCATAAATCCAATATATTCTTTTTTTCAACTTCTTTTTTACACTACTACTTAACAAAAAAAGAGTGTAATGTGTTCAGGGTTCATCTATGTATATTTTCCGTTTCTTTATTTCACCATAACTTCTAAGCGCTTGAGCCGATTTAGGAGTATGTGGTATTGTTAGAATGGTTATAAAAGCTTGAGTGTCATGGCGTACCGTAACTGTCTAAATATCTAGTAAGTAGCTGTTCAAATATCAATAAATGAACATAAATATATAGTGTTTGGTGCCAAATGAAAGGGCTGATTGAGTACATTCTTGAAATATATGTACATATATACAGGATGCGGCAGCATAATTTCCATTTTTAAAATTGCGCACCATTCAGTCGGTTGATGTCGTAGCGGAGCGATAGTGGTCTCGTTCGAGAGGCGGGACTATAAAGATTTTTCCCGAGACAGTTCAGTTGCCATTATGCGTTGGAACAGCGAGGAGCGTGCGTTTGCCGTTGAGTCCTACTTTTTGAGCGGATGCTCTGTGATCGCAACGAAGCGCGCCTTTCGGAATCGCTTTAATTTAGCCCCGTTGGCCCCTGTCTGTTACGTGGGTCACTACGTTTAGACAAACTGCAAGTGTGAGAAGACGAAGAACTGGAGTCTGTCGGCCTATTAGATCACCTGAAGACATTAAGGCAGTGAGAGCTTCAATGTTGCGATCACCACGGCATTTTTTTTGGCATGTTACAGGATTTTTTTTCCACGGCTAGATGAGTTGGATTTAGGGGACATTTGATTCCAACAAGACGGTGCAACGGTAAACACTTCAAGAGCATCGATGGCTGTTTTGAGGGAACACTTCCCAGACTCCATCATCTCAATTAGGGGCGATTTGGAGTAGCCGGCCCGCTCTCCCGATTTGGCCTCTTGTGATTTTTTCTATGGGGTTTTTTGAAATCCCGTGTTTATGTGAGCCGTCCAAGGACCCTACAAGATTCGAAGACCAACATCCAGGAAGAAATTGCCATCATAACGCCT
This sequence comes from Micropterix aruncella, assembly GCA_944548615.1. Taxonomy (NCBI): domain Eukaryota; kingdom Metazoa; phylum Arthropoda; class Insecta; order Lepidoptera; family Micropterigidae; genus Micropterix; species Micropterix aruncella. The sequence goes on from OX155978.1 coordinate 2,225,392, forward strand.
GCTTTGCTGGCAAGAGTCATGACAAACGCCAGAAATCGGTTTACTCAGTGTATGGAGAATTGGGGACGTCACCTATCTGATTTGATCTTCAAAACTATGTGAAACAAAACTTTAGGCATGCGCCTACATTATATAAAACAAATAAAAATGTTCTGATTCAATACAATGGGTTTTATTAAGTTTTGAAAAAAGGAAGTTATGCTGCCGCACCCTGTATATGGATAAATACATAAACCACAAATATAGAAAAAAAATACGTGTGGCACTCGGGGACTGCCGCGGTAAAGCTATTGCATAGCATTTTTAACAACTTATGCAATTATAATTATTTATTTATAATATTTTTATTTTATTTTTTCTCATATCAGATAACTGCGCTCTATCGGAAAACGTTGAAATCATTCCGAATCATTTGCGGCTGCGATAGCAAATGATTCGGAATAATTTAAACGTCTTCCGATAGAGTGCCGCGCACGAATTTTTTATTCGATAAAGCAAAAAAACGGATTATTCGAAAAAAATCGTAGATAAAAAGATAGATAATTAAATTATCTTTAAAATGGTACTGGTTTCATAATAATACGCCAGATAGTATTTGCGTAGTAGCCGTTTTTGTGTTCGGTTAGACCTAATTTCACAAATTAATTACACTATGTAATATAAACAAAATGTAAAATATTCAAAGCTAAGAATATTAGGAAAATGTTCTTGTTTAACATATATTTTTTTTCGAATAGTAAGCAGTACTCGTTTAGACGTAATTATCACTTTAAAATCATTAATTTTCGTTAAGAAATTTCTTCATTCGGTCGCCGCGCTGGCCTAGGCCCGCGATAAAAGCTATGCAATAGCTTAAAAACCGTTATAATAATAAGCTACAATCGTTTAGTTTCTGTAACGGCAGTTGTGTTTTTTATTCTTCCTTAATATTTACTTGTTTGATTTTGTGATGCAGACATATTCTTTTAAAAATAACAAACTGAGTAAATCATTCTGGAACTCATTATCAGAATCAGAAAACTTATTGTACAGCGAGTGTACACCATACAAGTATACCTTCTGAGAACTGACACCACCTTCTGACGCCATATACAATGCATGCGTGGGACAAGTACGCACACCAACGCAGGAGGGTTGCATCATATACGTTGCTTATGCTCAAGCGGTGCATTGACCACCAAAGAGCGTAAACAAGAATTTTAACCATAAATACGCTTAGTAAACATATCATAGTTTTCGGTTCTATATTCCAACGCGAAGAGCTACAATCTAGCTTCGGAATGAGAACATAAGGTTGTTGCAATTCTGTGGCGGTAAGAGCGAATGGTGTAGCAGGATTAATTATTTCAACTGGGAGCTTTATTTAGACCATGTGTGCCGCCTCTACTTCAAAGCAATACAACGCCGAAATAAATATCATTTTAACCCTTCGGCTACGTAACGACCAAATTTGTTCGCACATCAGAACACCGTTGACCACGTAACGACCAATATTGGCGGCTTGCTTCCGGAGCGCACAGTAATATTATTTTCTAATTCGAACACATCCTAAAATCCATACCAAATATCTCATTATTAACATAGATTCATAGACGGCCACTAGACTAATTTCGCGCATCATTTCACGGATATTTCTGGTAAAATTCCATTGTCAAACATCATCATTTTTTTTTCAAGAAATCATCAAAATTTTTATTGGTTTTATGAGCTAATATTTAAATATTTTTGTATGTAAATAAGTAAAACGAAATATTTGCTTTGGTAGAGAATCTAATAAATATCACCATAGTATTTACAATTTCTAAATAGGGTTACGTATTTTTCCGTAAGACAAGTACAAGTTAGAAATGCCGAGTTTTTTTTTACTTTTTCGACTTTCTCATATTTATTCATTGCACAGTTATTATTTTTGCGATCATTGCACAGTTATTATTTTTATGATTCCAAGTTTTTATTATTTACAAGTTAGAAATGCCGAGTTTTTTCACTTTTCCGAATTTCTCATATTTATTCATAATTATCTAATGGTTTTCCAAAATAAAGTTTCCATATTCTACATAAGAAATTTCAATGCTATCATTGCACAGTTATTATTTTTAATAATAAATAAAATACAAACGGAGCTGCCATGGAATTCACCGACCAAAAATCGGGCCCATCATATATAATTATTACACTTCTGGGAGGTGAAGGGTGGATTCCGGACTTACGACCGGCGGTGGTAGGTTTAGGACAGCTGTCTTGCCACATATGAGCGTTCACCTTACCACCCATTCACTCCCCCTTCGAAACCATTGAATTTGAGATGCAAAAATCGCGGTTTTAGATAATTTTTCTAGAAAGGAGTTGATTATTTTCCTGGAGAGACCAAGATCTTTAAAAAGGTGAAACAAAGATTTAGCTGGTAGGCCACGAGCGCCTACTTCCACCGCGTGAAGGTGAACAGTGAAGCCGTTCCGGGTGACGGCATTTGCGAGGTCATGGTATTTATTTAATTTGTACTCGTGGTCTTTTGGGATATTTGATTCCCATGGAACAGTTAACTCTACGATAAGGACCATCTTCCGAGATAGAGAGTAAAGAGTTATATCTGGACGCAGGGCTGTGCATCCGAGACTTTTAGGGAATTTGTACTGCTTAGAGACCGAATCGACCTCCATAATCCAATCTGAAGCTTTCTCGATTATTGAGAAAGGTTTTGCAGTGAGATGTTTTTTGCCTGTAGAGCCAACCCGCACAAACTGTATTGGGGGTTTGAAGGATACTGTCAAACCCTTGTTGGCACGAGCCACTGAGAGGCTAAGTACCTCGCGAATAACAGCAAGGACTTTGTCGTGGCGGTAAGTGTACCGTCCTTGATCCAAGGCCACCTTGCAGCCAGCTAGAATATGTCTAGCTGTGCAAGGGGTGTTGCTACAAAGGGGACATGAACTATCCTCGGCATAGCTCCAACGAGCGAGGTTACTAGGGTCTGAAAGTGTATGCTGAAAGGCATTTAAATAAAATTTTAGCATCTCTGGGGTCCAGTCATACAACATTACTTTCCAGTGCATTGGAGGAGAAATGCAAAAGTCTCCAATTGTTGTCCAATCATTCTGGTATTGAAGGCTAATAGCGTGAGCCATACTATTGCTGTCGTAATCTCCCCGCAAGAGAGACTTCTTCAAGTCCACATCGCTCATGGTTGTACTGCCATACCCAGACCAGTGCCAATCTGGCTGATTCCAAGGTACTTTTTGTGGAAGTCAACGCGGGCTTGTAGATCATTTGATTCACTACGGCCACTTACTACGTGCTTCGATATATATTGTATAAAAATATCCGAAATGGGCGGACACGCGAAAAAATAAACGGGGTAAATTTTGTAAGGTTTGACCATTAAAAATCGAGCGTTGACGAAGCTTCAAGCGCAGATTCTACATCTGCTCACGCTGGGAACCAGGCGCATACTAAACGGTCTATCACAGTGCTAGCACAGATAACTATACGCAGTGGTGGTATAAGGGTGTTAATGGCAAAGCATATTTAGGGTAACTCTCAGAGCGCTCTCACGATTTAATTAATTGTAACTAATTTTGGGCCCTAATAAAAAACGTGGCTAGGTGCTGCCCTAGAGAATTAACCAGTCAATATAATGAAATTATAATTAAACACACTCACCTCTTACATTGTAGGAGTAAACGCGCCTGAAAGTTTTCAAAGTCAGTTTAAAGCCTTAATGTCCAAGGCAATGAGCAACTTTTTTGAGTTCAAGTTTTATATTGATTCCTTATCGAGGGATTCACTTGGAAACTTTTTTTAATTATTGCTTAAATTTTTCAAAAAACTCATAAAACTAAAATTCTTCAAATATTTTCGTTCCCAGGTATCATGTCGCCCTAACATTGAATATTAATGCTGGTTATAAAGGGATGATTGATTATAAAATCCCTTTAAAATATGATAACAATATATTTTATACAATATAATTATGTAAATAAGTATTATAACAATATAATTATGTAAGTATTGTTATCATATGTTAACAAAGTTAACATATGATAACAATACTTACATTCAATTATGAGTGACATTTATCGCATTTATCTATAGAATGATTATATCTCACAAATAACACGGAAGGATAAAAATGATAAAAAAGGATGTTGCAGTTTTGAGACGGTAAGAGCAAATTAATGGTGTAACAGAAATAATTTTGAACTGGTAGCGTTACTAAGATTATGTGTTTCGTTTCTATTTCACAGCAATATTCATATTCATATTCATATTCATATTCATATTCATATTCATTTTATTAGTATACTGGTATACAAGTCAGATACAGATTAGCAAACATTCATGCATATTAGCAAACAAACATTTTTTTATCGTAAAGAAAAGATAAAATAAACGAAACAAAACGAAAGAAAAAAACACAAGAATAATGTAAAAAGAAGACAAACCAGACAAAATGCAAAGAGATCATTAAATACTTTAGCCACCAAAGCATTTTAGACTTCACTCGAGTAATATTCCTCCAATGAGTAAAACGCCTTATCTCTAAAGTATCTCTTAAGGTGTCTCTTAAACACGCCAAGAGATTGCGCCTGCCTAATGTGCTCGCTGAGTTTGTTGTAAACCGCTGGGCCGGCGATATAGGCTAGCCTCTCCGTCTTGGATAATGCATGACTTACCGAACGTAGCATGCTACGGGATCTTGTTGGATAGCTAGATTTCTGCGAACGAACAGCGCTACTTCCATTATGTAAATGGGCGGCAGCGTCATGATGCAGAGATCTCTAAACAGATCTCTAAACATCTCTAAACATCTCTAAAGCAGAGATCTCTGATAGCTGGTGTATCAAGCGCCACACGCCCTATTGTGCGGACTGCAAGCTTCTGCATAACGAAAGCCCGAAATACAACATCGTTTAAATATACTTTTAATATGCATATAGTAATTGATACAATTTTATTTTGGTCGCATGCATTTTTGTATCACGTGTACACCTGCTTTCATACGACTGCTTAAAAAAAACAATGATTTCAGTTTCATTATTGATATATGATATTAAATTGCTCAACTACATAGTTATTTTTAACAACCGTTCTGCGCAGGACAAATGTAAGTGGCTGTGATAGCATTGACTGCGAAACGAATAGCAATTTGTTTAGCCATCTATAATATAATTGATAAAGAATGATTTTTTTTAATCGACTGATTGATTATAAACTTTGGGGAGTATAACCTTTGGGGAGCTAATGGGCCCTTGCTGAGTTGCCCACGAAGACCCATTATATTCAGGTTTGGTCACACTCACGGGTCAACACCCATCCGGCGGCCTCCACGCATGAAGTGCGAGCACGGGCAGGACTCTGACCTTAGGGCTAGTTTCCCCCAGGAATCAAACTTCTGGCTATCCTAGACGGTCTGCGCACCGTGCGGCGTAATCCAATCGATTGTGCCCTCTAACTAACAGTCGGGGGAGTCTGGAAGCAGTAATGTTTCCTATAGAGCGCGGGTGGTTGCGGACCTTATGGCGACTGCTCTTGAAACGACCATCGGCTACCCGATCCTGGGTGAACAGCCGGGCAAAGGATGCCGTGGTCCGCGATAGATTCGGTTTACACCGTTTCACCGCTTCGTAAGGGAGAGGACCGCGCAAGCGACCTCGAACTCGTAACCAATCGAGAGATTGTAGTAATCTGGTCGCAATTGGAAGTAAGGGTGAGAGTGTAAGCCCGCTGGGTAACATACCTGGTTATCTCGCGGATAAGGCGTTGGGCTCTTACGGGCATCAGGCGGAGCTTGACGGTGGGATGTTTTGTCCAAGTCTTTTGCGCTCACTTCACGGGAGATAGAACGAACAATCGTTAAAACTTCCTGAAGTGACGGGTTCGCCCGTTGTAGTTGACAACTCTATTATGCCGTTGAACAGTATAATCTATACAAATATTATAAAGAAGTATATTTGGTTTGTAATGTTGAAAGTTTGTCAAAAGAAATATTTCGAAAGATTTAAAAATTCTTTCACTAATGGAAAGCTTGATTATCGATAAGTGCTATAGGCTATATTTTATTATGATAAATATTTATTTTCAATACGAAATCATGACATTTGTAAATCTTTATCGGCGTGCGCTGACGAAAGGGTTTGATATATATGAAAATAATATATGACAAAAACATCGGCCTAAGAGAGATCTATAAAAAAGTCAGCGAAGCGTATATCCAACTTTTATAATGTCTCAATGTTTAAAATAATGTCATAATGGCTATAATGGTCATACTGGTTAAAATAATGTTATAATGGTCATAATTAATTAAAATAAATGTCATAATGGTCATAATGGTTAAATAATATCTCAAAAAAAACGGTTTGTTAAACATAGTAGTATTGAAATAGGAATCGATATCAATTTTACGCATTATCACGGGTTAATAATGATAAAATGAGCCATTTACTGTAAGTTTTTAGGTGGTATAGTTATAGAGATATCATGAAATTTTTAACGCCTAATAGGTGTCGGCGGAAATACCTAATAGGTGTCGGCGCCGCCGCTGGCCCATCAAAATCAGTATTCACGGAAGGCGGCGCGGGCGGCGAGAAACAAGACGCGTACGTCTACGATATAGGTAGCGTGCGTCTGAGTGGGGGGGGGGGGGGCGTCTTGCACTATATATTCAAAAGTAGCGTCCAAAAATGTAAATAATTGCCACCCTACTTAAATTAAAAAATTGATTCGAAACTTTACGCGAAGCGAAGCCGCAGGCAACACCTAATATCATATATAATCTGCTTTCGCTCCTCGCTAGTTGGTGGAGCGGGAAAGCAGAACCATTCATTATAGATGCGATAATGCTATCAGCGCCACCTGCATGTCACCGCCCAGCGGTTGCCAGAACGAAGAAAAGGAAAAGTTGTCAAAAGAAGCATTGCGAAAAAGAGGGTTGCCAAAACGTACTATGACGATAATAATAAATTCTGTAGTTTTACGACTTCAAAAATAGTCCCAAAAAGGCGAGCTTATTGCCACAGGGCAATATCTTACAACTAACCTAATCACCGTGCAGTGGTTGGTACATACGCGCATTGTAAAAATACATATTAGCGAGTTTTGTCTACATGAAATGCAAAATATTATTTTTAAAACTAAGTTTTTAAAACTTTAATCGAAATTGGGAGAGGAAAGAAAGATAAATGGAAGTGTTCGATATTGTTATGGATAAATTCGAATTCATTTTGACGTGACAACGTCTTATAAATCGATGGAGCCTGATGCACGCACGAAAAAAAATTACTCATGCGGCGTTACCTCGCTCTGAGGCGTTCCATTTATTATATTTATTATTCAATATAAATGCTGCCATCTACCGGTTGCGAGAAGAATTATTTACTAACTTCAGTCTAAAATAGTACGAATGAAAATCACTAGATTGATTTAAATTCTTGACATAATTTTATATGTATTCTTGATATACGGAATGTTATTACTGAACGGACAATTTTCTTGTGGATACAACAAAGTGCAACGAAGTAAGCAACTTTTATTAAAAAAAAAATTCAAAAATACCTATTGCATAGCATTTTAACAACTTATGCAATTATAATTATTTATTTATTTAATTTTTTCTGATATCAGATAACTGCGCTCTATCGGAAAACGTTGAAGTTATTCCGAATCATTTGCGGCTGCAGTAGCAAATGATTCGGAATAATTTAAACTTCTTCCGATAGAGCGCCGCGCACGAATTTTTTATTCAATAAAGCAAAAAAACCGGATTATTCGAAAGAAATCATAGATAAAAGATAGATAATTAAATTATGTTCAAAATGGTGTAGGTTTCATAATATTACGCCAGATAGTATTTGCGTAGTAGTCGTTATTGTGTTCGGTTAGACCTAATTTCACAAATTAATTACACTATGTAATAAAAACAAAATCTAAAATATTCAAAGCTAAGAATATTACAAAAATGTTCTTGTTTAACATACATTTTTTCGAATCGTAAGCAGTACTCGTTTAGACGTAATTATTAGTTTAAAATCATTAATTTTCGTTAAGAAATTTCTTCATTCGGTCGCCGCGCTGCTAGGCCCGCGATAAAAGCTATGCAATAGCTTAAAAGTAAGACGATAGTTGAACGTGACAACGTCATAAGAAAATACTGATGGAATGGTT
>OX155978.1:2233754-2261788 GCA_944548615.1 Micropterix aruncella
ACTTTTTGAAGAGTCCCCCATCGGGAGCCAACCTTGGGTGGACGGATTTCACCCACAACCTTTTCAGCTCATGCCATGACCAAATGATGCCTGCAGCCAATTTTCAGCTCAAACGGATGAAGCGTTTCGGCGCTATCGTCGGAGAATACACACAGACCCACACATACACAAACAGAGAAGTGTGTCCACAATACTTTCCTTAAACAGGAAAGTAATATTGTAGTCGTTTTTTTTTTTGTTATTTTTTTTTGATTCATTTACTTAGTCTTCGGAAAATATAATATAACGCTTCGCTTATTATATAAAATTATAAAGATACAATATATAACACGTTTTCCTCTTCTCCCACCAATTTCACTTTAATTGAATTAAATAACAAAAAATAGGGCCAAATTGGCGCCAACACCTATCGACAACCTAGCTTATTCGGATCAGTGTCATGGGGGAATATCACAAAAAACCGCATCTCTTAGAATGCCCTACAAATCATGCCCGCCTGTCTCCACCGCCGATAAATTCAAGCCCTTAAGTATTCCTTTCTAAGGTAAGGTTAAGCGGTAAAGGGTGAGATACGCTGCAAGTTAAGTACACCCTGCCCTCCTTTGACTTTCCATAAAGAGCAGAGCGAAAGACAAATGCGTGTATTATGCGGCTCGAGGCCCACTTATGCTAAGCAGCTGTTGCCGATGTACACACCTATACGAACCACAGTATAGTCCCAATGCGTAATACACCATCCGGAGTAACTACTCCCTCAGTTCGTATCACAGTATACCAACCAGTAGCTTTACTCTCGAGCTACAAGGCAATGCGGGAAGAGGGTGCGAGGAATGTGGGCAGAGAGGTCCGTCGCGACGAACGCGAACATTTATTATTACGGCCAGGTAAAGGATGGCGACTTTTCGAGCATTCGGACATCTGCGTAGTCCGAGCAAAGGAACATCTCGAGAGTAAAGCTACTGGTTGGAATTCTGTGATACGAACTGAGCGAACAGTTACTCCGGATGCATTACTTTGCAAAATAAAGGGCATTAGCAATATTACACGACTACAAAACAAAAAGGAGTGTAATGTCTTCAGGATTCATATATCTATGTTTTCCGTTTTTTTATTCCGTTATAAATTCTTAACGCTTGAACCGATTTAAAAGTGTTTAGTATTGTTAGAATCGGTATGTCATCCAGAGTGTCATAGAATACGCTCTGGATGTATTCGCGACGACCCCTCGCTCTCATGTAAGGAGAAAGCAGCGTATAATTCGCTGTGTTACGAGTTGGTTGTGTTATGGCAGTCATCATTTTGACGGTTTTTTCATTCTTCTTCTTCGCGTCCGCCATGAATAATACCTGTACTGTAAGGGATCGCTCATTAATCCACGTGGGGCTCGAAAGGAGGGGGGGGGGGGGGAGAGGGGTAAAAGTTTTTGGAATATTACTTTAGCAAAATATATTACAAAGAATATTTCATTATTACACTCCACAAAATAACATTAATGTTTTAGTGACCGTAATTGGTCCTTACGGATTTATTCCATTGTGACATTTTGGAAAATTATAAAATTACGAAGCAGTACTCGTAATTTTCCCCAGTTAATTTCAGAAGTATAGTTCAATCACGTTGTGAAATCATTTTGGTTGAAATATCTTGTAATATCTTGTATACATATTTATTAAAATAATCAATAATTTTTGTAAAAATACCATTTTAATACCACGAAAAGTATTACAAATATACTACGAATTGGCTCGCGGGAAGAGGTTAAGTTAGCGCGAGTGGAGAGGGGGTTTGTTGGGACTTGTCTACTTGTCGGGAAAGTCTTGGGGTGACACATTAGTTTTTTTAATTTCTCTGTATTTTCTAACAGTTCCTACCTAACCAGTCGGGTTACGTAGGAAGGGCGCGAGTTTCGGCCCGCTGATTTACTTACCTGGCTATCTCGCGGTAAGGCGTTGGCTGCATCAGGGCATGTTTAGTCTTCCTAAGTCTTCTGCGCTCACATTCCGGGAGACAGAACTATCAATATCGTTATAACTTCCTGAGGTGACGGATTCGCCCGTTGTAGTCGACAGCTCTAGTGGTAGTACCTACGTTATGAATGGTTTAAAAACCAATTTACCGCGTAAATTTTGTAGCACCCGACTTTTCTACCCTGACCCTGGTCTACCCTTGACAACGTCGGTTGCAACTTCGTCAAAACTTCGGATACTACGAAATTCACGCGGTAATCTCATTTTTAAACCTTTTTATAATGTCAGACAAACGCGATAGTCTTCTGTTTCATATTTCTTACGTTTTATTGTTAAATTTACGAAAAAAATCTTAGCTTCACTTTATTATGACTTTTAAACAATTATACTAATAAAATGAATATTAATGTATACAATAAATAAATACAAACGGAGCTGCCATGGAATTCACCGACCAGAGTCGGGCCCATCATAATACTATTTTTTTTTTTACACTTCTGGGGGGTGAGCAGTGGATTCCGGACTTACGAACCGGCTGTGGTAGGTTTAGGACAGCTGTCTTGCCACATGTGAGCGTTCACCTTGCCACCCATTCACTCCCCTTTCGAAGCCATAGAATTTGAGATGCGCAAATCGCAGTTTTAGATAATTTTCTAAGAAAGAGTTGATTATTTTTCTGGAAAGGCCAAGATCTTTAAAGAGGTGAAATGCAAAAGTCCCCAATTGTTGTCCAATCATTCTGGCATTGAAGGCCAATAGCATGAGCCATACTCTTGCTGTCGTAGTCTCCCCGCAAAAGAGACTTCTTCAAGTCCACGTCGCTCGTGGTTGTACTGCCATACCCCAGACCATTGCCATTCTGGCTGATTCCAGTAAGGAACTTTTTGTGGAAGTCTACGCGGGCTTGTAGATCATTTGAATCACTACGGCCACTTATTACGTGCTTCGATATTGCCGGATCTTTGGAATTGCACAGAATCGAATATACTTATATAATGAATATGAATGCTTACCATTATACTAACTAGGTTAATACAAGTACATACATAGAATCAAGTTATATTTATTTAAGAACAAATATAACTTCAGCCTGGAGCGAAATGCACTCGAACTAACGATGTCATGTATATTTGAATGCAGCTTGTTCTATATTCTAGCGGAATATACAGCCAAGGAACAGGCAAAGAAAGATGTGTAATGATAACGTATATACCAGTGTATTCGTTGACTGAGACCGTAATGGCAGCCCGTGGGAAGATTACGCTCGTTATTGTATTTCAGCCACTGCGGAGTAATTTTTGTAATTGGCAGGGGATATAAGATTTGTAAGCATAGGTTCAATATATAAATCACATTTAACATTTCACGTACGAGTAGCAACTATAGGGTGTCTTTCCGAATTGCCTTAAATCAGCCAAAGTACGGCCTATACATAAATCAGGGAGCACTGACAGTATTACCAACTATAGAACAATCTCCTTGCTAAGAATCACCTCGAAAATTATAGAAAAAATTGCTAAATCACGGCTTGTATCATATATTGAGTCTGCAAAATTGCTCTCCAACAATCAGTACGGCTTTAGGCAGGGTCGAGGAACCAACGATGCGATTAATTCTGTAACTGAATATATAGCAAAAAGCATCGATAATGGTAAGAAACCCATCGCTACGTTCCTCGACTTGTCTAAGGCATTTGATACTGTATGTCATGACATTTTACAACGCAAACTATTGAGTTACGGCATAACTGGCAAGGAGAATGAGTGGTTCAAAAATTACCTAGAGGACAGATCGCAGATCACGGTAATCGATGGAATCGAAAGCGATAATGCAAAAGTCCGATATGGCGTTCCCCAAGGCAGTGTCCTCGGCCCGGTCCTCTTCCTGTTGTACGTCGACGAGATATGTGACCTGCCACTCGGGGACAACACACGAATCGTCTCTTTTGCAGATGACACTGTCCTGCTGATGGTAGCCAATTCATGGAAAGAAGCTTTCGAAAAATCGCAGATGAATCTGGACATTGTGAAAGGTTGGCTAGATAGACGTGCTGACGCTGAATGCTTTAAAGACTAAAATGGTCACATTTGGATTGCGATCAGACGTTACAACAAGCGAATTCCAACTAAAGGTTCACTCTAGCAACTGCCCTAAGCCACCCAACTGCGCCTGCCCGATCGTTCATAAAGAAGGCGAGATTAGGTATCTTGGTTTGGCAATTGATTCCAAGCTAACCTGGAAGAACCAAGAACTTACATCACGCACTCGAAAGTTAGTATACGTATTTCGTGAGCTACGTAATATTCTGGCAAAACCGACGTTAAAAATTGTGTACATGACGATTTGCCAAAGCTTATGGATGCACGGTGTCATTGCTTTGGGGGCCTGTACGAAACAAGTACTTGAACCACTGGTTAAAGCCCAGAAATTATTATTGAGGGTTACTTACAGAAAACATCCCCGCCATGACTCTGACCTGCTGTTCAGCGAAGCAAGTGTTTTGGATATTCGTCAGTTGTTTGTGAAACAATGCCTAATACATTTTTACAAGACTTTAGAGAAACGTTCCCGAAGCCAGCAGCAAAGACCAACTAGAATGGCTGAAGTGACGAACTATGTAATTCCTCACGTACATACAACCTTTGCCCAAAGACAGTTGTATTTCATCGCCCCAAAATATTTTAATACTTTAGAAGAGTCAATCGATACTTTTAATACTTTAGAAGAGTCAGCACAATCGATTGGCTTACGCCGCACGGTGCGCAGACCGTCCAGAAGCGCCAGAAGGTTGATTCCTAGGGGAAACTAGCCCTAAGGCCAGAGTCCTGCCCGGGCTCGCACCTCATGCTTGGAGGCCGCCGGATGGGTGTTGACCCGTGAGTGTGACCAACCCTGAACAGAATGGGGCTTCATGGCCAACACAGCAAGGGCCCATTAGCTCCTAAAATAAAATGTTGCACTGATGGCCGGGCCATAGTTGATAATATTGCGGCCACAAATTGCCGTAAAGGTATACCCGTTTAGGAGCACCAGAAGAGTAAGAGTGCAATTGTATCAGCTCTCTGTTTTTACTTTCCTGGCAAGGAATGTTTTGTGAACGCACTTCTGTGTGTCTGTGTGTCTGTATGGCTGTGTGTATTCCTCCACCAAAATCCCCCTTTACACCTCATCTGATTGAGCTGAAATTTGGCATGCTGGCATCCAGTATTCAGTATTCAATTTATTTATTCAGAATAGGTATACAATAATAGCATGAATTATCAGTTATAGCTAATTATCGCATATTAGAATTCGTCAGTTGCTAGTAATATATTAATATATTATGTAGATATAAAACTATTAAAGCAGAAATATTAAATACAATAGCTTTGACTAAAGTTGGCTTTACACAGCAAATAAAATTTAAAAAATAGAGCTGGATCCATGTACATGAGTATATATATATATACATCCATGATGTACATCCATGTACATGAGTATATATGTGTGTACATCAACGTTCATGGTGGTAAAAATTGATGTTGTTGTTGGTTGTCAAAAATATTGTAGTTGAAATCGGTCTATCAGAGGGCGCGCTAGTCATACGTCAACCTCGAAATATTGCAGTTAGAGACTTGAAATTCAGTACACATATGTTTCGTTGGACCGAAGTAACGTTGTGAAATTTCGGGTGGAATATTTTGTATACAAAAGACGCAAATAATAATCAAAATCCGCCATATTTAAGAAAAAGGAAACGGAAAATACTAGAAATATACTACGAATTGGCGCGCGGGAGGAGGTTGGGTTGGCAATACTTCGATTACATTCAAAATTATATTATAACTATTAACATGCACATTTTATGTATAATTGACTATTTCAATTTGATAATCCTCTTACTATTTCAGTTTGATTTTTTGACTATTTATTATAATTCCTTTTTCCTTCCATAATTATTTCAATTTGATTATTTCACTATTCATTCCAATTCCTATTTATTATTTACCTTTTTCTTGTTATTGAAATTAATTTTATTGTGTTTTATGATAGGCATTTTACAAATATTATTTGCAGACTGACAGACTGACAGACGCATTGACATATCAATGACCTAGTTTTTAGAGTAATGATTAATCTACATACATTGTTTATTGCCTTAAGTTAATTCCTAATATTATTAGATACTATTTTTAAGCTATTGCATAGCTTTTATCGCGGGCCTAGGCCAGCGCGGCGACCAAATGAAGAAATTTCTTAACGAAAATTAATTATTTTAAACTGATAATTACGTCTAAACGAGTACTCTTTACGATTCAAAAAAAAATATATGGTAAACAAGAACATTTTCCTAATATTCTTAGCTTTGAATATTTTAGATTTTGTTTATATTACATAGTGTAATTAATTTGTGAAATTATGTCTAACCGAACACAAAAACGACTACTACGCAACTACTATCTGGCGTATTATTATGAAACCTGCACCAATTTAAAGATAATTTAATTATCTATCTTTTTTGAATAATCCGCTTTTTTTGCTTTATCGAATAAAAAATTCGTGCGCGGCGCTCTATCGGCGCTCTATCTTTGCTTCCGCAGCCGCAAATGATTCGGAATAATTTCAACGTTTTCCGATAGAGCGCAGTTATAATTATAATTGCATAAGTTATTAAAAATGCTATACAATAGCTTTACCGCGGCAGTCCCCGAGTACCACACGTATTTTTTTATTTTTTTTTCTCTTTTAATCCGACTGATGTGACCCGTCCATCATTGGATGCAAGCCTACCTGCGGCGGAATGTGAGCGATCCAATATTGGATATGAAATCCACACGCAGAAGTGACGGCTGAATTTTTACCCCTCGATAAGAGGCGCATATGTAGTTTGAAGTATGCACAGCCGCTATTTTCTTGGTACGCTTGCCTTAGTACTTGCCTAGGCCTAGTTAGGCAGCGTCGATCTAAAGAAGGACTGGGCTGCGGTACTCTCTTTTTTGCTACTATTTACATCGGAGCCTCTGTTGAAGCTTCAGTCCAACATACCCACAACAAAAAAGTAATTTCTACAGAATCGAAACCGCAAACTCGCTCAAATCTACACGAGCCAGCTGCAGTTGATTTCCAACTAAATTCAGCATTTTACGCACAGTCAGGTGATGACTAATGTCATTTCTTCTGATCGATACGAAATTAACACACATTTCTCACCCCTCTCACAACTATTGCGTCACTGCTTACAATATAAAACGCAGTACATTTCGATCGATCAATATCATTCCCTGGAGGACAGTATCCGCGCATTATCAAGTACTCGCGCTTTTCTTTATCTTCGAGTCAACAAATCACGCATAGTATACGCGACTATCATTATCTACGAATCTATCGCGGCGCTTTACATTTCGGATACACAACCACGGCTTCACCTCGCGCCCACACTACCTACACAACGGCGAAATAACAATCAAGGCGTTACGAACTGGCAACCTACTACAGACCTTCTGATTAAATACTTCAACTTCAACATCCACGACTTTCAATAACGGAGAAAACTTCCTGATGAGAACCACCCTTCGATCACAACCAATTGGAGTCTAGTGAAGGGTGGCCACTCTCTGATGATAATATGTAATGTACTGTAGTTTAAAAAATGCGCATTTCTTTAAATAAATAAATAAAATAAATAAATAGTGTTAGGGGGAGGGGAGGGAAGTTAGCGAGGGGTTTGTCTAGTTGCCGGGAAAGTATTGGGATGACACAACCGTTTTTTTTCTTCCTACCTGACATTCTCATTGAGTATACTGGATAGCCAATATATTTAACACCTTATAAAACAGTACCTTGGATCTGTGTTTTTACACGAATTCCCAAGAAAACAAGGGGTGTACTGTTATCAGAGTTATTGTATATATGTATGTGATTTGATTTGTTTCTTAATTCCACCATAACTTCTAAACGCCTGGACCCATTTAGAAGTGTGTGATATTGTTAGCATCGTCATGTCATCCCGGTTGTAAAATTTCAAATAAATAGTTGTCCAGATGTCCAAATCTCCGAGGGTCAATAAACTAAGATAAAATTATCGTGTTTAGTATCAAAATAAAGGTCTGATTGGTACATTTCTATAATATATAAGGATTTATATGGATAAAATACATAACCCACGGTTAAAACCCGTTTAATTACTTGACCACCGAGTGCAACTGATTGCGTGCGGCGGCGGCGGTCTGTGCCATTACAAGATACCTGCCGCAGGGCGCGCAGCCCCGTGACGCCACACTCAGAAAGCAGGGTTAATGGGCCCGGCCACATCAAGCCCCTCAGAAGGGTAGTTGCCCAGCGGAAAACGTAATCGGCTAAAAAACTGGCTGTTTATAGATATAATAAGCATCAACAGGACTGTAACAGAGTGTCCGTCAGCTGAGTTTCGTTTAAACGAGGAATATTATTGTTTAAAAAAATGTGCTTTTTAGCGCGAACAAATTGTTTCTATTAATTGGTGGTCAACTGTTTAGTGCAGCTTGGGCCACAAGATTCATTTTGTTCTCGGATCGGCTCAACTCACGATTCAGCTCCTATTCAGAAGCCTCCTCGAGTGGAAGGCTACCCCGGGTAAGACTCTTGTGTCTCAGGCCTCAGAGCTGGTGGACCGGTTTGTCCCGGCGGGATTGCATCCCGGTGCCACTGGACGGTTTGCACACCGATCGGCGAAGCCGATCGGTTGTGCACTCTGACTAATTGCTGAAGGGGTCTGGAGACTATGGAAATACACTGTTTCCTAGCAGCTGGGGTGGATGTTCACCTGATGTCATGCCACTCTTGAAATGACCTTGGGCCACTCGATCCCGCGTGGCACTACGGGCAAAGAACGCCTATGTCAGGGATAAATTCTAGCTGAATTACCGCTGTAATACAACAGGTAGAGGTCACGTAAGCGACTTCGATCCCGTAACCAGTCGGGAGGACGGAGGTATCCTGAAGGTTAATACCAGACGGAGATATCCTGCCAAAACCGGTAGTTAGGGGGTGGGGCTGCATGGTGGTTACCTTTCCCGGTGCCTCGCCGTAAGGCGTCGGTTTCTAACAGATTGCTGGTGAACTAGACAGAAGATTGTCTTGTTCCCAAGTGTTCTATGCTCATCCCACGGCTGAATGAAAGATCGATATCGTTATACCAGCCTGGGGCGACAGGTTCGCCCGTTGTAGTCGACACCGCCCTACTGTTTCTGTTAATTATAAATACATAAGTTTTCATTTTGAAAAAATAGTCAATTTTTATAATTTTATTTTCCAGACCCACTAACCGACGAGTAAGGAAAGAATTGTGAACGCGTTATTTTTTATTATCGTCTTGAAGACGGAAATATCAATTTTGACCCCCCCCCCCCATTCCCCCTGAGACGATAAGAACCATTTCCATGTTAAAGTCTGCGTGTGAGTCTGTCTATATTATATCAGACTGTGTATATATGTCTGTGTATCAGACTGTGTATATTCCTCTACGATAGCACCCAAATGCTTCATCCGATTGAGCTGAATATGATAAGCAGGCATCATTTGGTCATGGAAAGTGTTGAAAACATTGAGGTTGAAATCGGTCCACCAGGCACACTACTAATATATCGATCTCTAAATAATATAAGTAGAGTTTTTAACTTTGCTCACAGATGCCTGGTTGGGCCGAAATCACATTGGGAAATGTTAGTTGTTATATCACATATACATGCTTCACTAATGATATTTAAATTCTGCCATACATTTTATTCATACCTATGTAAACGCCATCTGATAGCACTTGGCCCAAACCTGCCTTTAGCCGAGAAACGAACCGGAAATCCAACAGTGTTCAAGTGCGCTCTTCGATTTTATTTATGACTAGCTGACCCGTGCCCACTTCGTTGGGCGCTAAAACTTTTTACTTGTGATGAAATTATGAGTGTGGTTTGGTTAGTACTGAGTGCTATGATTTATTTCCTGACTGCCAAAAGAAGGGTTATATTTTTACTGCATATGTATGTATTTGCGTGCCAATTTGACAATATTACCGTTATTTGTGAGTGTCTTATAACTTTAACCATTTATGCAGTAAAAGGGAAAAGTCTTTTGTTTTAAACACTTGAGACGATAAATTTACTTATTTTGATATGAATTCATAATTGTTGATAATATGACCAATAAACATGACCTAACGATTTAAATTATTTTTTTAATATAAAAAAACTACTTTTTGTGGCTTAAATATTAAATTTAGACATATGCTGTCGCTGACTTTTTTGTAGGCATTATCAAGCTCTACAACTTTTCTCTAGAACTTAATCATATATCTCTCATCGTTAAGGCAGCGTTCGTTAGAAACGTTTTCGTTCGACCGTTTTTTTCGACTTACTTTGGAAATCCGACTACCACGAAAAAGTCTTTTCATTTTTCGGATTAATATATAGCCTATGACACTCACAAATAACGTGGCTTTCTACTGGTAACAGAATTTTCAAAATTGGTTCAGTAGATCCAGAGATTACTTCCTACAGCGTCACAAACTTTACCTCTTTATAATATTAGTATAGATTAAAACTGCTTCCACAGCGCCGCCGACCGCGATCTTTGGTTGCGAGCGCATGTCCCAATGGCGACGTCACATGTCGCATACGCGCCGTGTGCGACGACAGCGCTAATTTTACGCGGTGGTCGCGCGCAATCAAGTAGTTATAACCGTGTACTCATAGAGGGCGCTAAAAATACCCCTACCGTAATCGTACCCCGCTTCATCTCACCCCTCGCCTGTCTCAAGAGAAAGTTGAATTTGATTTAGCCAATAGCGTCACCTTAAATATAAAATTTAGACATATGCTGTCGCTGACTTGTTTGTAGGCATTATCAAGCTCTACAACTTTTCTCTAGAACTTAATCATATATCTCAAATCGTTAAGGCAGCGTTCGTTAGAAACGTTTTCGTTCGATCGTTTTTTCCGACTTACTTTGGAAATCCGACTACCACGAAAAAGTCTTTTCATTTTTCGGATTAATATATAGCCTATGACACTCACAAATAACGTGGCTTTCTACTGGTAACAGAATTTTCAAAATTGGTTCAGTAGATCCAGAGATTACTTCCTACAGCGTCACAAACTTTACCTCTTTATAATATTAGTATAGATAATAATGTTTTAATGAAATCAGTCCTTGGAATTAGTACTTAATGGGAAAGTCTTGGGTTACACAAGCATTTTTTTACCGTTCTGGTTTATGTATAATACCATAAATTGTTATTATAAGCCGCTGGCCTCCAGAACACAATGCCTCCCGTTTCTCGCAATATTATTGTTTTGGTAATACCCTTTCAAAAGATGAATCGTTTGGCGAACAAGGAGCCGCCTGTTGTTTTTGAAGAAAATTTCAGGAAATTTGAATATTCCCAATCTCCCCCCACTTCAATGAAAATCTCATTATTTGCTAGACAAGCGACAGAAAATTGGAAGGAGGCACGCTTTGTGAAGAAAAACGCTGCCTGAATAATTCGCGAGTTCGAGAGTTTTCGTAATATTGCGTTTGTAATTAAAGATATGAATTTGGTACGCAGGATTTGTACTACGGATAGCCGTACCTACCTTCTATCTAAATGTGAAGTCACCCAATTTGCAGACGATACTAGCGCTGTAGTTGAAGCTGACAACATAAATACGCTCACTGCCAATCTCAATACATCTCTTGGTGAACTTGATGATTGGTTTAATGCGAACAAGATGTCTCTAAATATGTCTAAAACTGTTATTTTAAATTTTAATAACAAGACATCATCTATAAAAGTTAACTACCCGGTTGAACTTGCGGAATCAGTTAAATTCCTCGGACTACATCTGGATGCAAAGATGTCATGGAATCTACATATAGAGCATGTTAAGTCAAAACTTTCGTCAGCCTGCTATGCTCTATTACGCATCAGAAATTGTTTGGAGAGAACTGAAGTAATATCGGCCTATTACGCGCTAGTTGAGTCACACCTGCGCTATGGTATTCTTTTATGGGGTAATGCAGCACACATCAACAGTGTATTCACTCTCCAGAAAAGAGCCATACGTGCGATAGTAGGTATTGGTCCACGGCAGTCATGTCGTGAACACTTCCAAAAACTAGGGATATTGACCGTATATGCGATTTTTGCTCAAGAAGCTCTTTGCGAATTCTATTGCAATAAGAGCTCGGCCATATCCCACGAGGAAGTACATCGGCATGACACCAGGAATAAAACCCTGTATCTCCAACCGTTCGTAGCACGTACTGCCAAGTTCCAGGCGACTAGTCGATACTTAGGCCTCAAACTTTTCAATAAATTGCCCGAAAGATTAAAAGCAATTAAAAACATCGATATTTTCAAGAGATCCATCCGAGTCTATCTGCTTAAAATCAACATGTATGCCCATAACGACTTATTAAAATATTTTGAAAATACATAGCATCGTATCTACCCATTTAATCTAATACATATTATTTACCGTAAATTGTTTTGTTGTAAACTGTTATCATATAGTCTATGTTTTTGTAAATTGGTAAGTTTAAAACTATATATTGTATATCATCTCTTGTCTAAATTGAGTAACTAGTTTAAGATTAATTACTGTCATTCCTACACAATTGTATGGTTGTATTGGAAATAAATACCTTTTACTTTACTTTACTTTACTTCTTCTTCTTCTTCTTTTTTGATTTGATGGATCCACCCAAAGAGGGTGATTTCTGCCAAGTTTGCCGTTGAAATAGGAGGAAACTTATTTATGTTAGTTGACATCACTGAAACAATTAAAACATCACTCCGTCGGAAACACAAAATCGAATAATAATTTAAGATATAGTGAAATACATACATATACGTCTAACACAAATCTCTATGGAGGAACATTCAATAATTATTATTAAACGGACATACTGTTGAGTTTAATAAATTTACAGATTATTTTATAGTCGTTGGAAGAGTTGAGAGATATAAAAAAAGTGTGGCACTCGGGGACTGCCGCGGTAAAGCTATTGCATAGCATTTTTAACAACTTATGCAATTATAATTATTTATTTATTTTATTTTTTCTGATATCAGATAACTGCTCTCTATAGGAAAACGTTGAAATTATTCCGAATCATTTGCGGCTGCGAAAGCAAATGATTCGGAATAATTTAAACGTCTTCCGATAGAGCGCCGCGCACCAATTTTTTATTCGATAAAGCAAAAAAAACGGATTATTCGAAAAAAATCGTAGATAGAAAGATAGATAATTAAATTATCTTTAAAATGGTGCAGGTTTCATAATAATATGCCACATAGTATTTGCGTAGTAGTCGTTTTTGTGTTCGGTTAGACCTAATTTCACAAATTAATTACACTATGTAATATAAACAAAATCTAAAATATTCAAAGCTAGGAATATTAGGAAAATGTTCTTGTTTAACATATATTTTTGTCGAATCGTAAGCAGTACTCGTTTAGACGTAATTATCAGTTTAAAATCATTGATTTTCGTTAAGAAATTTCTTCATTCGGTCGCCGCGCTGGCCTCTAGGCCCGCGATAAAAGCTATGCAATAGCTTAAAAAGTCTATACTAATAGGGAGCTGAATTTTGAGATTTAAGAGGTCCGAAATGAAGTTAGGATAGTTATTAACAATGGGACAATTAAAGAAGAGATGGTCCAGAGTGCAAAACGCATGACCGCAGTCGCACTGAGCAGAAGGAAGGACATATTGTATTCGGCTGAGGTGTGCGGGAGTGCAGCATAGACGGATGCGCATCCTGCAGAGAGTGGAGATTTCCTTACGGGTGAAAGGGAGGTGGTGGAACCAGGGTTTGGTCCTTATTTCTGTTTGGACTACCTACCTTAGTAATCGCGCGGACACGGCGACACCTTCAATGACATTTGACGTTTAAAAGCGAGGCAAGTTATATTGGGCCGAAAAATATGAACAGAAGGCATTCGGGTAATTGATTTATATTTATATGTTAAATTTCCAAATACATGTAAAGTAGCTTTAAATAAATTGGATACAATTTAGAGCCGCTTAACAAACTAAATAAAGCGAAAAAAATATATAGCAGGTTATATTATTTTAGCGAAAAAAATATTAGTAAATTAAACGAAATAATTAATAAAACTCGAAATAAATCTACAAAGTTACTGTTCAGAATAGTTTGTTTTCGTAACGATAAATAATTTATAACCGATCATAGCAACGGTGGGATCCTAACAACGGTGGGAAATATAATAGTTTAGGCGGTTTTCCGAAATTCGAAATACGTCTCGATTCTATTCTTGTATTTATAATATATGACTATTAAAAATCTGGGGGATTTAAACTTAACAAAAAACATTAGTTGCTGACAGGCCACTCTTTCTATGATCTGACCGAATAAGTGGGCCACGGTTTAAAAAAATCCGTAAATTGTAAAATTTTAATAATATTATTATATTAAGTATTCATTGATTCATTGTCTCACTATTTTGCTTTTATATTAGATAAAGCAAAAATAATTGAAAAACAGAATCTTTATATGTAGCTACTTAAAAGTGATTACATTGATTTTCAAAAATTATTTCTGACATTTATATACCCATACTATTTCTTGGACATATTTTAATATTTTATTTATTATTTAGAAACTCTTTCTGTATGATCTCATTCTAACAATTCACGATAATTTTATTTTTACCCAGATATGATAGTGAACCCATAAGATTTTCAATGTTTCTTTAAAATTGGTGAGATATTAGCTAAGTAGGTAACTAACTACCTGTTACTTACAGTAGCTTGTTTACTCGTATTACTACCGATAGCCCATTGTGTCACGTCCAAGAGCGGTAAATTCGCCTATTAAATAATAATGTAATGTAACGATAAGCGATATGAGAGAGAAGCGGTTTAAGAGCCGGTCCACACGATGCGGTGCGGCGCCGCACCGCAAAAATTTCGCCGTGTGGGCGGGCGTACACACGTACAGTGCACGGTGCGGCGCTGCAACGTTACTACGACGCCGCAGTGGGCGAATAATGTTGTAGTTAACTGTACGTAAAACTAGTGAAATGAGGTAGTCAATGCTAATATATTCTTCGTTGGTACTCATTTTAAACACTTCGATTAAAAATCAACAAAAATACGTGAAAACAAATGAAACAGCCAAGCATGTACCTACCCTCCTTCGACTGCACTTAACAACTGAACGGTGCCGCTCCGGCGCATATTACCGGTTTGCGTGCGGTGCGGCGCCGCAACGCATCGTGTGACATACCATGGATATTTGTATGTAGGACGCCGCAGCGGCACCGCTCAGGCGCCGCGCCGCTCCGCATCGTGTGGCCCGGCCCTTAGGCTTTAAAAAGAAAGGCAACATTCGCCTTGAAATTATTAAATTTAGATCTTAATCTGGAATCCGTATATTATACCTACTGGGCTGCTAAATTACAACATCTACCGTACCTAACCCTTTAAGGACCATGGGACATAATATGTATAACAGAATTTCCAAAAACATTTTATAAATTGTCGAATACTAATAATTTAAAAATTATATTTTTCCCACGTTATTGACACATCAGAATCTTAATATTAGCAAAATAAATGTTGTTTAAAAACCTAGCTTTTTTTTTTAAATATCGCATATGACAAACACTAATTATTTAAATTAAATAAATTAAATATTCAAAAGAACTTTTTCAGTTGGATTTTTTCTTATTTTAGTACGTTTTTGAGTACGTATGGTATCTAAGTTGTAACTTTCCATCTTTATGAACCACAGGGACACTTATGTACCATCAAATTATGCAAAATCTATTGAAGCAATTTTCACAAAACTTGACATATATATATTATTTACATCGTCCTTTAACGGTTATATGTATCAAAAATTTCCATGCTCTACCGCATAGCTAATGGTCCTCAAAGGATAATTCTAATCCAGTACTGAATAAGTCGTCATCACGGCACGCGGTGACCTGCGAGTATGCGGCACCGGAAAGGTTAAACCCCCGTATAACTGTATTGGTAGATGTAGTATCCGCAAATTGGAGTGTATCTATGGGCAATCATCTCAGCTTGTCAGAGATAGCTACAGGCGATCAGCTAAATTGACAGGAATTAACCCTAGCCTGTCTACACGCGAATAAGTTGAATTCTATACCGACGCGGCCGCGGACGGTCTGCTCTCTATTTCAGGGTTAATGTATAATGTGTTCGAAACCAGTTCAACGATTCTATTTTTCGATTCAGCTCCATGACTGACTAAATCGTTTTCAACTAAGATTGAGTTTTAACTAACATGTATGATTATTCGGTAGTTCATTGATATATGTTAGAGCGAAAAATGTATTTAATGAGTCTTTATCCTGGCCTGGCTATGTGTTTTATTCATGAATAGCTGTTGCCAGCGGCTTCGCTTCGCGTAAAGTTTCGAATCGATTTGTTAATTTAAATAGGGTGGCATTTATAAGCCTTTTTAGGCGCTACCTTTAGATATATAGTGCAAGACGTCTCCCTCCGATGAACGTTACCTATCTCGTAGACATTGGTGTCTTATTCCCGCCCTTCTTCCGCTGTACGCTGACCTAGGTATTTCAAGGTGCTTGCAAGCGTCACTCACTTCAAGATATCTATATAACTATACCACCTAAAAACTTACTATAAATGTCTAACTTTATCTCTATTTAACATCCGTGATAATGGATACATTTATTTTGATAAGGATTTTTAATTTAAAGCTAATGTTTTCAACAAACACTGACTAATTAATAGTCTTATTTTTTGTGACATTAAACCATTTATTGTAGCTTAAATATAAAAGTTGGATATATGCTGTCGCCATTTTTTTTATATTTCTCTGAGGCCAATATTTTCTATATTTATGTTTTTACATATATCAAACCGCTTCGTCAGCGCAGGCCGATAAATAACTCACCAGCACAATTTTCTCCGACTCGATTTTCAAATATCGCAATTTCGCATTGAGAGTTAATGTTTATCGCAATAAAATGTAGACTATTGCACTCATCGATAATGGAGCTTTCCATTGGTGAACGAAATTTTGAAATCCGATGAGTAGTTTCGGAGATTACTCCTTACATACAAACTTACAAACTTACAAACATTAATTCTTTATATACTAACTAGCTGTAACCTACCCGCGTTGCTACGCCAAATCGATCGCATTCGAAATTCAAATTCGCCGCTTTAAAATTCATTCGACTATAAAAAAAGAAGAACTCACTCCTGTCTTCGCGGTCGCATTCGAAATTCAAATTCGCCACCTTAAAAAGAAGTAGAATTTCGGTTTCATTGAGGACACTAAAAAAAATCCTTTGTTCCGATCGGCACTAAACTTCACAGAAACCATCTCCAAACTAATCTAAAGTTTCCTTTAAAATTTCATCAAAATCGGTCGACCGGTTTAGTAGTACATAGCGAACATACAGACAAACATTCATATATATATATATATATATATATATATATATATATATATATATATATATATATATATATATATATATATATATATATATATATATATATATATATATATATATATATATATATATATATATATATATATATATATATATATATATATATATATGAGATATATGGATGAATAGTGATCGTTAGTCGACTGCAAAAGGACCTTTAAACTTACATTGCACCGTCGAAAGTCGTGCACATCCGTAAGTATATCTCATTCAAAGATAAGCATTTCCCAATACAAGCTGGGATTTCCTTCGCTACTTTTTAAGTAGCTTTTACTAATTTTATTTTAAATAAAACCATCATCCTATAAACGGATTTCTTTACAAACCTTATCAAATATAACAATATTATACTGTTTTCTACAATATTTCGTTACAATTTTTTAATATTATACAATTTTATATAGGTTTACCCTATTTTGATAACATTATACAATCTTTTTTATAAACTCCTCTGCCAGAAATTAAGATTGATACTTCTTCTTTCATTTCATTGAGCATATGGAGGTTTTTTTAATTTTATTTCGATTTAATGGCTCGCTGATAACAAACTCAGCCAATTGTATCATATTTTAAATGTTGGTAGCATTCGAAATTTGAATTATTTCGTAATGTCACTTTCATTTGGAAAACGGCTTTGCCGAAGTGATCAATAGTTTAATTTTTTATTTTTTCGCTTAACCCCTCTCCTCGCGGAATAAAATTCAGCCGTCCCATTCGCGCGCGACCTTTTCGCGCGCACAATCGACGATCTTGATAAAAACGACCATAACTTGTAAACCACTATACAGATCATAAAAAGAAGAACTGTAAAATGATCGCATTGAAATTTGACATATAAAACATTATAACCTTATCTCGTAAATCAATTAAGATAATAATGGAGACAAATTACAAATTTGGCGAAGTGAAAAAACTCGCCTATTTATCATTTCGATGTTTTTATCACAAAATACGAAAGTCTATGCGGAAATTGTATTTACAGTTATGTTCTTTATTAAATTCTTTACCAAAACCATTATTTTGTTTTACTTCTTTGCATACAAAAATATTTAGTTTTTCAGTCATAATAACTAAGAAAAATTTGATGTCTCCTCGTAAATTTTTTTTTTTTAAATTTTGTATTTCTGACTACTTAGGGACTTTATTTATATGAAATTCTTTCATAATAACTTTTCCACTACACTACACTTCTTATAAAATCATACCAGTTCTTTCAGCTTTGTCTGATATTACAGAAAAATCCAAACTTTTGCGAGTCGGTGACGAAAATTTGGCATTAACTTTGACAGGTCATAATACAAAAGTGGATAAAGTTTTTCAAATATATTGTGTTATTATGTGCTTATTATATGTCTAATAACTAATTATTATACTCTAAAGAGTCACATTTCATAGAAAAACTATAGGAAATCACACTCAAAATATGGTAATTCTTCTATACTAATTACGTAAACAAATAGGTATGCGCACCCCGCGATTTCGCGAATATCGATAAAATTAGGCAGCGCCTGTCTATGCAATATCGCCGCGGTGCAATCTCATTTGTTTAGGCAAATTCGGAGTGTGATTTTCTAGTTTCTTCTATGAAATGTGACTGGAGTATAATAATTAGTTATTGGACATCTAATAAGCGTCAAGTTTTCAATACATTCGAAAAACTTCTAACCACTTTTGTATGCCTTTGCAATTATTATGAAATCAGACTATCGCGGTTGCATCACATTATAGCTTTATAAACGAATTTACCGCGTGAAGTGTGTAGCCCCGACGTTTCGGCGACGTTGCCCAGGGTAGACTGGACAGCGGCGGCTGCAACGTCGCCGAAACGTTGGTGTCCAAACTTTACGTGGTAAATTCGTTTTTTAATCCGTCTCAATTGAAGGCATTTTGTGTTGCATAAGGATAAGCCCTATTTATGAGATATATGGATGAATAGTGATCGTTAGTCGACTGCAAAAGGACCTTTAAACTTACATTGCACCGTCGAAAGTCGTGAACATCCGTAAGTATATCTCATTTAAAGAAAAGCATTTCCCAATACAAGCTGGGATTTCCTTCGCTACTTTTTAAGTAGCTTTTACTAATTTTATTTTAAATAAAAACATCATCCTATAAACGGATTTCATTACAAACCTTATCAAAATAACAATATTATACTGTTTTCTACAATATTTCTTTACAATTTTTTAATATTATACAATTTTACATAGGTTTACCCTATTTTGATAACGTTATACAATCTTTTTTATAAACTCCTCTGCCAGAAATTAAGATTGAAGTTTCTTCTTTCATTTCATTGAGCATATGGAGGTTTTTTTATTTTTATTTCGATTTAATGGCTCGTTGATAACAAACTCAGCCAATTGTATCATATTTTAAATGTTGGTAGCATTCGAAATTTGAATTATTTCGTAATGTCACTTTCATTTGGAAAACGGCTTTGCCGAAGTGATCAATAGTTTAATTTTTTATTTTTTCGCTTAATTCGTCTCAATTGAAGGCATTTTGTGTTGCATAAGGATAAGCACTATTTATGAGATATATGGATGAATAGTGATCGTTAGTCGACTGCAAAAGGACCTTTAAACTTACATTGCACCGTCGAAAGTCGTGCACATCCGTAAGTATATCTCATTCAAAGATAAGCATTTCCCAATACAAGCTGGGATTTCCTTCGCTACTTTTTAAGTAGCTTTTACTAATTTTATTTTAAATAAAAACATCATCCTATAAACGGATTTCTTTACAAACCTTATCAAATATAACAATATTATAATGTTTTCTACAATATTTCTTTACATTTTTTTAATATTATACAATTTTATATAGGTTTACCCTATTTTGATAACATTATACAATCTTTTTTATAAACTCCTCTGCCAGAAATTAAGATTGAAGTTTCTTCTTTCATTTCATTGAGCATATGGAGGTTTTTTTATTTTTATTTCGATTTAATGGCTCGTTGATAACAAACTCAGCCAATTGTATCATATTTTAAATGTTGGTAGCATTCGAAATTTGAATTATTTCGTAATGTCACTTTCATTTGGAAAACGGCTTTGCCGAAGTGATCAATAGTTTAATTTTTTATTTTTTCGCTTAATTCGTCTCAATTGAAGGCATTTTGTGTTGCATAAGGATAAGCCCTATTTATGAGATATATGGATGAATAGTGATAGTTAGTCGACTGCAAAAGGACCTTTAAACTTACATTGCACCGTCGAAAGTCGTGCACATCCGTAAGTATATCTCATTCAAAGATAAGCATTTCCCAATACAAGCTGGGATTTCCTTCGCTACTTTTTAAGTAGCTTTTACTAATTTTATTTTAAATAAAAACATCATCCTATAAACGGATTTCTTTACAAACCTTATCATATATATATATATATATATATATATATATATATATATATATATATATATATATATATATATATATATATATATATATATATATATATATATATATATATATATATATATATATATATATATATATATATATATATATATATATATATATATATATATATATATATATATATATATATATATATATATATATATATATATATATATATATATATATATATATATATATATATATATATATATGTATATATATATATATATATATATGTATATATATATATATATATATATATATATATATATATATATATATATATATATATATATATATATATATATATATATATATATATACATATATATATATATACTTTGTAGGATTGATTAGAGGGATGATTATGAAGAAAATAATAATAAAAGCCACTTACATACATAGTACATAGTGGAGAAAGGGGTCCCTTGTTTGAATTAGGAATTGCTTTATATTTAAACGAGATCGGTTGGTTGTCTTTGACTTGCGGATAGAGATGTAGGTTTACAAGGCCATTTTAATCTAGAAACACTCACCCTTCAAACAACCAATCTCTAAACTAAGCAACCATCCTTCCTAAATAATAAAATCACTCGATTAGATCTTAATTCGAGCAAAAAAACAATGAAATACTTGTTTTTTGTCGGCTTATGCCGTCTTCTTAAAAACTAGATGACAGGTGACAGGTGGAAAAATTTTAAATTTCGAATTTTCTTTTTTATTTTCAAAAAGTGGTTATAAAGAAGCTGCTATATATATATATATATATATATATATATATATATATATATATATATATATATATATATATATATATATATATATATATATATATATATATATATATATATATATATATATATATATATATATATATATATATATATATATATATATATATATATATATATATATATATATATATATATATATATATATATATATATATATATATATATATATATATATATATATATATATATATATATATATATATATATATATATATATATATATATATATATATATATATATATATATATATATATATATATATATATATATATATATATATATATATACATACATACATATATATATATATATATATATATATATATATATATATATATATATATATATATATATATATATATATATAT
Source organism: Micropterix aruncella (assembly GCA_944548615.1). Classification (NCBI taxonomy): domain Eukaryota; kingdom Metazoa; phylum Arthropoda; class Insecta; order Lepidoptera; family Micropterigidae; genus Micropterix; species Micropterix aruncella. The sequence continues at coordinate 2,255,766 of OX155978.1, forward strand.
AATATATATATATATATATATATATATATATATATATATATATATATATATATATATATATATATATATATATATATATATATATATATATATAATATATATATGTACTAATACATATTAGTATAGATATATCTATAACGCACGGTCTAATTTATTGAGCAACGAACGGGTTTTGTTCTGGTGGGCCATATGAACTTCTTATTATCTTTAGTCCAATCACAGTTCATCCCCCACCCGGTAGTCTTTTTGTAGAAAGTCGATCCTGGAAAGAACTTAGTTTCCCCTGACACGGCAGGTGGATCAGTTCCTTCGGAAAATGACCTTCGGGTACTGCTGGGCAGTTTCTGCATCCTGCGGGGTTAGCCAACCGACTGTGTACTCCGGAAAAATAACCGGGGATTCTGGAAATGGTCTTACTTGTTTTACCAGCGCAGCGGGTTTGGATATTGACCTGATATCACACACTCCTGAAACGACTTATTAGATTACTCAATCCTTTGTGAACAGACGGGCAAAGGGCGCTACATCCGCGGTAATTTCGATATATTTAGGACAGTTGGTAGATAGGCCAGTCAATTTGTAAACAAAGAGACCTTTAACCTTGTAACAAATCCCGTAGTTTTAAGTCTTTAAAATGTTGTTATGTGCTATATAAACCGGTTAGAAAGACAACTTAAAAAACAGCCATTTTTTCACTTTTCGGTTTTAGCTCTATTTCTCCTAAAGTAGGCATTATGGGGAGAAAGTTATTCTTTTTTCTTAAGTAGAAATTGTAATGTATTCCAAAAAGTGCAATATTTCACAATTAGGAGAAATAAATTATGGATAGACTATTATTAAAAATCTGAAATATTAAAATTTTCAGATGAGCTCTAAGTCAGAAACTTCTAGATATGAGGTAATTATTTTAAGCCTAAATTCGTGCAAATTTATGATAATTCAAATTTAAACAATGATGTTTTCTGCAGAGGGCATAATTTAGAAGATATAAAATAAAAAATAAGTTTGAATTTATCGTGGACAGCAGCGCCCTTTTCTTGTCTTTATTAAAGAATCGAGTGGCCAAGGGGTCGTTCCGAGGGCAACTGACCTAAACTGTCAAGCAAAAACACCCTTCAAAGGAAACGAATAAGACCATTTAAAAACCCCACCTCTCCCGCTTATTCGCCGGAGTGCACAGTCGATTGGTTAGCACCGCATGATTCGCAAACCAACCAACTGCTCCCGAGATTCTTCCACAGAGTATCCCACCTGTCCTAGTATTGTTTCCTATAGAGCGGGGGTGGTTGCGTACCTTACGGCGACTGCTCTTGAAATGACCATTGGCCATCCGATCCCGGTTCAGAGTCGGGCAAAGGACGCCATGGTCCGCGATATATTCGGTATTCACCGTTTCACCGCTTCGTAAGGGAGAGGATTGCGCAAGCGACCTCGAACTCGGAACCAATCGAGAGACCGGAGAAATCTGGTCACAATTGGTAGTTAGGCGCGAGTGCCGCCCGCCAGTTAACATAACTGGCTCCTCGCGGTAAGGCGTTGGTCTCTAACGGGTTGTGGCGTAGCTAGACGTCGGATTGTTTTTGTCCAAAGTCTTCTACGCTCACTGCAGGTCGATAGAACTACTAATCGTTAAAACTTCCTGTGGTGACGGGCTCGCCCGTTGTAGTCAACAACTCAATATGTCCTAGTAAGCTGAAATAGAGCTCTTTCTGGGTTCATACCTCTTAGAGGAGGGTTCCGAATGGGAGTAAACCGTGAGTTGAACCGACCCAAGGTAACGAGCAGGAAACGTTAGCTGCTGGGGACTGGTCTGTAGGTTTCGATAGCGTTACATCGTAATCCCTGGCGGATCGGCAGTCGCGCGAAGTTATCCTCATCGATTTGACATTAGGTGCTTGCCGGGCGAACTCGGAGCTGACTTAAGTACCGACATTAATTCACCCGAGTGTAAACTCAACATTTATATCCAGGTTAATGTGCCCTGCCCATCTCTGCCCCCCCCCCCCCCCCACCCCTACGTACCACCACCACCATCTGCCATCGCCGGGAGCGATCAAAAAGGCGATCATGTCCGATGACACAAGGCAAAACTTATACACATCTTGGTTGTCAGATATGTAAACAGACCGAGTAAAGAGTAATCTTAGTTATCGAATGGTAAATAGAATTTTGTGGTCCGCGATAGATTCGGTTTGCACCCGTTTCACCGCTTCGTATTGATTACTAGAGATCTATGTCACATTTTAAATTAAACAGCGGTAATATTAAATTGTTTTTGTTTCTGAGCAAGGATTCAAACCTATGCTGTCGAATGTATAATATTGTCTAACACCGGTAGATGTCAGCCGAAGTATTTTATATTCGATGAATTGATTTAATTTACTTACTTGTTCTGATCACTGATAGATGGCGGTAATAATTTAATATTTTGCTTCGTAGGAAGAACGCAAACCTGCGCTTTCGTATTTCTAATTTTATTTAACGCTGATAGTTGTTATCAAAGATTTTTAAGCCTATTATTGGCGTAAAAATATTTTTTCCCGCATGCAGTATCGAACCTGGGTACACGACCCAGCGTGCAGATATTAACTCCACCCTACCACCAACCCACAGTGGGCTCGATTGCGTTTCTTCGTGAACTAAAATCGTAAATTAGTCCGTGTGAACGTGACAGAGCAATACGCTAGAGCGGAGTGTGAGATGGCCGTTGTAACTTTTTCGCATTAAACCTGCCCGCCAAGGTCAAATCTTACACCGCACGAAATATGCTTGAATTTATTCGGACGAGTACAAGTTCAGCAGGTAGTATTTATCGACGATCGTTCGTTTCGTATTCCGCTCTAACATATTGCTCTGTCTCGTTCGCTTGGACTAATTTTAGTTTTAGTTCACAAAGAAACGCAATCGGGCCCAATATCTCTTTTGTTGTAAAGTGTATTTTACATCAACGACTCGGATTTTTATGATCGGTCAGCTGATTATTATTTTCTGTCACTTGTCATTCACCAAAATTAGTCATTAGAATGGTAAATTTTGTACGTACTATCCGTATAATCCGAATTATATCCGTATTATACATACGTATAATCCGATAACTTCACTTATCACAACAAATTCACCGTTTCGTAAACTTTGGCCTAGTGCGAAAATTAGGTAAAAACATTCACTATAAACGTATTTATTATACGATAATAGAAGAGAAACACAATAACGTCGTTTATGTGATCGAACTTTGCAATGATTAATGGTGAAACTTAGATCGGGCTATCATAACTGAATGAGTATACAAAATTTTGTGTCTGTGCTGTTGACCATCAAGGAGTCCCCTCCTCGGGAGCCAACCCAGGGTAAAGAATCAGGTCATACTTACCAAAAAAATGCATTGTCATCGGAATTGAATCAATATGTCAATTTTCAACTTCATATGATAATATTTGAGGATTTCCTTCAATTCCTCGTGGATCACCAGAACAGGATTTTGATAAAAATGTAACCAATAAGGAAGTATATCCTTTCAAATATAAAAGAATTTTCCACATCGGTTCATACATGGCAGAGTTCTAAGACAACAAACATTAAAAAAAAAACAGAAACCGAAGTGACAACCTGCTCCTTTTTGAAGTTGGTTAACAAAAGTTACAAGGTGTTTTACTTTAAAAATTTGATTGTGAAAAGAATGTTGTACTAACAATGCGCGTTTTTACCCTGTACCCTTTAAATGTTGTGGTCGAGGAAGTGTATATCTATATGGTAATAATTCATCTAACAACGCAGTCTCTTTTCTCTCCGTTGCGCGAGGGTAAACACTTGTGCCTAATAAATATAAAGGGAAAACCTTATCGGCAAATATGAACCGAATGCGCGACCCGTCGGACGACAATAAGGCCCAGAATTGCGTGAATTACGCGTCAAATAAAACTCCTGAGGGTTAGGCAAAACCCACGAGCGGTCGAGTGAGATTATTGCGGTGAGCCGCAAGCGAAAATCAGCTTTAATTTAAGCAAACTTGTACGCCGCTGAAACATTAGGGAGCGAATGTGTTTCCGAACGACGTGCGATTAAACTCAAAATGAACACTATTTTACACGATTTTGTTTACGGGGTGATCAACTGCATTCGACGGTTAAGGGTTTTATCAAACATAATAAAGCGGGATATAACGTCGTTTCTCTTATTGTAACCCTCAAAAGGCCTTGGCAAATATCATTTCAGATCGCAATTTCTGATGTAACATCGGGTTGACCTTACCTAATAAAAGGGTCAAATATATGTCAATTGTCGAGGTACAATGGTGCATTATTGCTTGTTCTAGAGCTAGTAGCGTTATAGTAAATAAAACTATGTAATAAATTACACAGCATTGCACTACTTAAATCCTGTGTAAACAACACTTACTTCAACTTAGGAGAAATAAGGCGGAATAGGTAATAAGTCATATTTTAAAGTAAAGGTCTTTGCATTATTATTATATTGTCATTTAATGTAATACATTTTATATTTTTATATTATTTATTTATATGTTCTATAAACTTCATATCACGACATTTTATATTAATTTTTGTTTTCATGATCATGCTATATCTATATATTTAAATATAATTATAAGTTTAATTTGAATCCACTTATATTTTATATTTTATCACAATTTGTATGTTTCATTTTAATAATATGTGCATATGGATAAATCATTGCCATACATAGACTCTTCCTTAGTTCGGGCTATGGCCTAGTTAGGCAGATTCTGCAATGAATACAATGTAAATGTATATTTTCGAATGTAAAATTATTATGAATGAATAAATTGATGAATTGATAAATAATTGATGGATTGATGAATAAATAATTTATGAATAAATTGATGAATTGATAAATAATTGAATTGATAAATTATTTGAATTTTAAATTGAATTGATTTTAAAATATCGTAAACCAAGGCAAATATTAATATTCATGTTCATTTTGTTAGTACAATGGTTCACAATTTATTACAAGTAAATATACTAAAAATAATAAAAATACACGAGTGTTGTTACAGAAAGTATACTATTGTATTTCTAAATATTTTTTTTAGCGGTTATTTATGGTTTTATTTCTATTTAGGTTATGTTCCATAAAAATATCATAAAAATAGATGTCCATTAAATTGACACTAAACATGATATATTTATGTTAATTTATTGACGTTCAAACGTCTATACAAATATTTGTTGACCTTTGGACATTTTAGTTAACCTAGGACATTCGGTATGACATAACGATTCTTACAATATCACAAAGTTTTAAATTGGTTCAAAAGTTTAGAAGTTACGATGGGAATAAAAAAAGGGTTTCATTATGAATACATACCGGTTTTTTTTCGAGTACAATTGCGTAGTTCTATATTTCCCAAAAATGTTGAATTGGAATAAATTCGTAAGAATCAGAACCTTTTCCACAATCGGTAATATTTTGAAAAATTAAACACTAAATTTTGATAAATTATTATTCGAAATATATCTCTTCTTTAACGATACTGTAACCTACCGGATCTATTCCTGACGACCGCGAAGGGGAAGATCGAAAAAAATTAATTTTCAAATGATGAATGTCAACACCCACCATGTAACATACCGATTTTTATTAAATACGCAGCTTTCTCCTTCTATGAGAGCAATGTGACGCGGCTCGTACCCTATGAAACTCGGGAGGACAAATTTTAAAACGATTATATTGTTACGACACAGCTTTAAATCGGTTCAAGAAATTGTATAGGTGAAATAAAGAAACGGAAAACATAGATAGAAGAAACCTGAATACATAACACTCCTTTTCAGCAGTCGTGTAATAAAAGGGTTACGGCCAGGCACGTATTTATTTATTTGTATTTATTTATTTTTGATAATGTACATAATATGCAACAATCATAATTAATATCTACACGTTAAATAGAACCCACATCAAGTAGCGTCATGCTTATAGTAAAGATCGGTCCCATGTCGCCCAACTAAGTAAACACTTGTTCTATGGGCAAACATTTTAAACAA